>PVIC010056839.1:0-10837 GCA_004025085.1 Thryonomys swinderianus
CCTGCTGTTCTTTCTGCAATGGGGCCTCCCAGCCCTGAGCAGCCTTGGTCACAGGCCCTTCCCCCACGCCTTCCCTATGGTGGATCCAGCTGACCGGGAACTCAGGCTTCTCAGAGCCCTGAGCCGGAATAACCCTCTTTTCCTCTTTAAGTTACTCTTCCTAGATGATTTAGGTGTCGGCATTCTGACTCAGAAATGGAACAATGACTAAGATAGTTTCCTTCCTTCTTCATGATATTTTGTAGCTTTTAATGTTTATTAATATAGACATGTAGTTAAATGAGACACAAGTAATTTCTTAGTATATGTGCTGCCGAAGTGAGCATGATACACACGTAATTTTTAACAGCAAATAGTTCTATAACACTTGAGAAGAATAATTCCCTTTCCCCAAATAAATGTTTTTAAGTCTTTCGCATGGTTATTTTTTGGTATTTATCTCCATAGTTCAGTAGAATCTCTTTGATTGCTAATTCTTGACTTTTTCCAGTTTTGTGTGTTGATGTGTGACTATGAAGGATGATATTTAATTTTCATCCTGTATCTTGTCTGCATTACACACTTATCATTTTTTTCTAAATTATGGTGTACCACAGTTTTTATTAGATCCTGTAGTGTTTACATCCTTATGATGTAATAAATTAAGATTTGTAGTGAACTAAGATTACTCACCTTCCAATTGTTTTTGGCTAAGGATTTAATTTCTGTGTGTATATTATTTAGGGACAAATTACTGTCCTAACTTCAAACTTCACCAGTTGTGTATATTGCCTCAGCCTCAAATTAATCTTGGAGAAATATCCTCTAAGTCTTCAGTCCACTTCACTCTGGGCTGAGTTTTATGTCTCATCGACAATTGTCTATTTCTTCTCATGCTCAACCTGGGAATTTCTTTGGACTTATTCCTCAACTTCATTTCCTTTCCTGAAAGTATTTTACATATTGTTTTTTTTTCTATTTCCCTTTCCAGTTTTAGGAGCAACTTGTAAAGTGTGGAAGATGAGATTGTTGAACATATGCAGAGCTGAAAAGGTCACCGTGTCACCTGGAGAGCTGCAGATCTCAAATGGGAGATCGTTCTCTCTCAGGATGATGCTCCAGCTTCTAAGGCTGATCAAGAGCAATCTGCATATACCCCTTACTTAATTGTATGCAATATATTTTATGAAAACTTATATGGTTTTCTTTGTTTCCAATTTCTGAAGTTTTTTAAGATGACATGATTTGGCGTGGATCTGTTTTCATCTATTGTTTGACACACTAGAGAAGATCTTTTAACTTGGAATCTTCTGTTGTGGAAAAATTCTCTTCATTTATTTTATTCATCTTTATATTTTCTGTTTTAAGAGTTTTTATAATTAAGTTTGGAAAAAACTGAAATACTTCCAAAATTATAATTATTTTTCCACTTCTTATTTCGTTTTTAATTTTTTCTCTATTTCCTTGGTAGATTTTGTCATTTAAAGAAATCCTCCCAGGGCATCTGCCTTGTTAGCTGTTGTGTTTCAGTTTGCAGAGTGGTCTCTTTAGCCTCTGAAACTTTCTGTTTTATGGCATCATATTCTTATTTCCTTTACACAGTATCTTTTGTTACCTCTGGCTTGAAGGTATTAGAGATAGTTTTTAGTTCTTATTTTCTGATGTTTTCTCCTTTTTACTTCTAAAGATTTTTTCTTATTGTTTTGGTCCCTCTCACAGAGGGGTATTCCCTGGATGTCCACAGTCCTGTGTGAGGGATGAAACCAGGCTGGCGGTTTCATTAAAGGCAGGGACTTCTGAATTTGTAAGCTTCACAGCAAACAATCTATGTGGCTTGTCAATGGGGTAAAATTCCTGATTTAAATGTTCTTTTTAAAATCTCCACACTTTCCAAAGAAAATTTTCAAGCTTTTTGTGGAGGAGAGGAGGAGTAACTGGAGATTAAACTCTAGGCCTTTACCTGAGCTACCTTCCCAGCCTTTTAAAAAATTTTTTTGAATCTTTATTGGTACCACACACACACACACACACACACACACACACACAGTGATCACACACAACATGGAGAATTTGTACCAGCATATGACACAGTTTCATTTTTCCCATTTACCCATCCACCCTATAACCCCTGTCCCTATATATATAAGGTTTGTTTCCCTTTTTCATTACCTTCATATTTTTCTTCTGCTTGTTACTTATGCCTACACCCCACTTCCCTTTGAATATTTTCTCTTTTTTTTTTTACCAGGATATGACACAATTTAATTCTCATTTTTTACCAACCTTTTTTTTGGACTAAAGTTCTCATTCAATCACTCAGTAAGTTGCCAGTGCTGAGTTACAACTTAAAATCCTTACATCTGGACTTCCAGAGCTCTGGAAGTCACAGATATACATCATCATGTTTGATCTATTTGTCTTCTTTTATCTAGATCACAGTTTGTTTCCTAGCTTTATAGATACAAAACTTAAGTGTTCTGCGTCCAATAGGTCTACATTTTGTTTGTCTCTTGAAGTTATGTTTAAATTTTTATTTATATATTATTTTGTGGCACTGGGGATCAAACTCGGGTCTTTATGCTTCTAAGATAGGCATGATAACAACTGAGCTAAATTCCTGGCCCTAAGTAGCTGTACATTTGTTTAGTGATTCTGTTTTCAGAACACATCACCAGTTTGAAACCTGTCACTTGATCACCAGATTATAATCAAGGTGCTTGAGAGCACCTCTCCAGTATCATAAATGCAGGATTCTGATCCTTATTTATTTATCTGATCTCAATAAATTGGTAAGCTGCTAGCCTGGGCTAGAACACGAAGTCCTCCTGCCTTAGCTTCCCAGAGTGTTGGGATTTAAGTGTTGGGCCACCACATAGAGATGGAACCTCATTTTTAAGTAGTCTCCTTTATCTCAGAGATAATCCCTTTACCACCAACTCCAGCTATTACTATCAAATCTACTACAAACCTTTCAAAGGTATTTATTTTTGAGGATCTATTAATTCTGTTACCAATAAGTCATTTGCTTCCAGCTTTATTCTTTTTGTTCTATATGTTCTTCATATCTTAAGACTAAAAATTTCTTTTATAGAGCTTTTGTGAAAGTTTTTCAAGGAGTAATTAAGATTCACATGCATTTTAAAATCTTTTGAAGTATTTTTGATAAGGAATATATCTAGATGTTGTATTTTAACCCAACATATTGTCTCATCTCCTTAATGAGGAAATCAGAAACTTACTTTGTTGAATGAGTGCATTTTTTTACATTATACACACAGTTCTTATTTTTTAAATGCAGTATTTTCTCCTTTATATTTTTCATTCTTGATTTTCTTTTATTGGTCTTTTTATTTGGTGTTGTTTTGTTTTTGGTTACTTTTTATCCCATTGCCCCTTATTAATATTCAAATTTATCACACTTTTCTATTTCATTATCTTCTGTTATGTTCTTTTTCAATATTCATAAGTAGAATAAATTGCTGTTTTAAAAATACGTATTATTACCTGTGCTTTGAAAAAATACAGCTCATTCAACACAATACTCAAACCCACTTATCAATCCTTGGAATAAGGTGGCATTTAGAATTCCTTCACACCTTCCACTTGCCTTCTTGCTCCCAAGTCCTAGCCTTATCGAACTACTGTGACATTTTATAATTGTCTATACATTTTATTTCACAGCAATGAGATCTAATTTTTTTTTTGAGACAGGGTCTTGCTTTGTAGTCTAGGCTGGCCCTGAGCTCACTATGTAGCCCAGGCAAGCCTTGAACTCAGCAATCCTCCTGTCTCTGCCTCCCAAATGCTGGGATTACAGGCATGAACCACCATACCCGGCGAGATCTAAATTTTAAATATAAAACATATTCAAATATACATGCTCATGTAGTTTCTTCAACATGTATTTATCATTAACCATTTCAATCTCTTTTATTTTGAGGCCTTTATTCTGGTTTATGTGTTTCTTGTTTATAAATGTATTGTTTGAGTATTTTCCTTAGTCAGAAGATGCAAATGGTGTACACTTTCTGGTATTTTTTGCTCTGAAAGATGACTTTTATCTTGGATTAAGATAAGAATTTTGAATTCTAATGGTTTTTTGTTTTAATCTACTTGATATACAATTCTGATAAACAGATAAATTTCTTACGTAAATAAGAAATTCATGCTATGCTTATATTGCTTTTTTCTTTGCAGCTAGCTTTTTCTCCTGATAAACTTCACATATTTTGTTCTCATTCGTACAGTCCAAGAATACCTTCATGATTTGTTTTTGATATATGATTTTCTTTCACCAATGTAGTGGAATGTTCATGGTATCCCTATGGTTTTTCATTAGGGCTAACCAGATACCAAAATTTCTTTATTATCCTCCTCTTTCTTTCCCCTTTTCCTTCTTTTTTTCTTTGTTCTTTCCTTTTTCTTATCTCATTAGATAACTATCACCAAAATTTCTTGTCCTCAATAAAGTTTTCATACAGATCTTATGTTATTTTTTTTTCTTGCTCTGATTTATGCCCTGTAAGCATGATGGAAATGCAATCTAAACTTTCCATTACCAATTGAAGCACAAGGTGTAAGCCCCTATTGCCTATGGAGTTAGCAAATGATCTTCAATCTAACATTTATACCTAGTACTAGTTATATGACAAATGACCTTCCCAAAACCTGTCTTCAATTTGTAATTTCTTCACGCTTTATTTGCCAGCCAGATTGGTTCACTCACTTTTCTCTCAACACATCAAATGTTCAACCAGTTTCACTTCTCTAACTTTGTTCTTGGAAACTTTAACTTTTAAAGCCCAGTTATTTGCCTTCCATGCTTGCTCAGTGGGATCTTCTATGATTGTTCCCTTATGACATTTTCTAACTCATTAATGACTTCATCAATAGATTCTAATTTCTTACATTGATTTGTATATTTATGTCACCAAAGAATTGTAATCATTCTCTTTTAAAAAATTCTCAGTGTTTTTGTGTTATCTGACTTTTAATGTATTGTAATATTTTTTAGTTTTATTGCATATTTATAAATATTCTTGAATATTTAGAAGCTTGTTAGTCAGCTTTCTGTTATTATGACAATATACTTGAGAAAATCAACATAACAGGAGAAAGGTTCATTTTGGCTCATGGTTTCAGAAGTTACAGACTGATCACTTGGCTCTGTTGCTTTTGGCCTGTTTTAAGGGCAATATCAAGGCCAGAACACACTGTGGAAAACGTTTTTTTAATGTGTCTAGGAATCACAGAGAGAGGTGGGAAGGAGCTGGGATCTCAGTATCTCTTCAGAGGATACTCCAGTGGTCAACATCTTCCTAGGAGGCCCCATCCCCTCAAGATGCTGCTACCTTCTCAAAGTGCCACAGGCAGGGGACCAATCCTTCAACACATGAGGTTTGGGGGAAACTTCAAATGCAAACTATAGCGTATTTTGAGGTCAATTTAAAAAAGTTCATCTTTTATTCATGACCTAGTACAATGTCTTGCAAAATCAACTGCTCAATGAAGAATGGATGAAATCAATCAAATCCTAATTAAGTGAAGTCAGTGAAGTTCAGTCCTGGTGGATGCATGCTTCAGAGATGTTGGTGAATGTCCCAGGATTAATTCTCCTTTCAGATTCTCCAGCCAGACAAAGGTGTCAGGGTGACTGGCAGAGTGGGCCGTTGATTCAGATCCAGGAGCCAACTTGCTGGATGAAAGGAAAGGACTCCAGGGAAGGCAGACACAGAACTACACACTAAGGAACTCGGGGAAGAGTAATGAGCCTGAATAGTTCATGTTTTTTTGTTGTTTGTTTAGGTAAAAAACAAGAATATTAGTTGCCACCCGCTTTAGAAGATCCAGAAAACTCACAATGATGAAAATGTAGATAAGAAATTTGATAGATCATTTATTTGAGATTTTCTTAGTATGCTGCCAAATAGCAAAATATCTTCAAAATAATGTTTATCTTTCTGAAATAAATAAGTGAAAGTGATGTTTACTTTATTTATCTAGAGTTCTTAATCTACATCTTCATCATAATCATTTATCCTGATTAAGGAGATGCTGGAAGAGTTTCAGGCTGAAGTTTTGTCTCTACCAATACCAGACATGAAGGTTAACAGAGGAAAATGTCTCATGAAAATTCTGGAAGCAGGCAGAGTTTGATTCTATCTGAAGCCTCAGACAAAGAGACTGAGCGCCATAGGCAGGGCGCTGAGGCTAGTGCTCATTGATGTTTGCCTCTGACTTCAGGGTGCCATCCTCAGGAAGGCACCTCTGCTGACTGGCCGGCAATGGAAGCAACCTTCATCTTGGTGTCTAAAGCCTTTCATTTGGTCCCATTATACAGTCAACAGAAAAGAAAAAGAAGAATGTCCTCAATATAATATAATATATATATATATATATAGTCCTAGGATTTTATATATAATTATATATATATATATAATTTTATATACATATATTGGATATATGTAGGTTTATTATTCATACAGCAATATTTTCAGACTTATTCCTAAGCAGTATAACAGCAAAATCTATAATCTAGCATATCAGTAGTAAATTGTAAAGAACTAAGTAACAGAAGCATCTCAAAAATTCTCTGAGTATGATTTATTTAAAGCAGGTTTATCTTTCTAAAATGTACTATAGTCATATCCCATGTAACCTGTGTAAAGAAATTTCTTCTCCATATATAGAATATTAACAGGCTAGATTCATGTTGATGAGTCACTCCAAACTGTAAAACATCAGAAAACAAATCCAACCCCCCCTTTTTTTTTCCTTTTTGAGACAGGGTTTCGCTTTGTAGTTCAGGCTGGCTCTGAGCTCACTATGTAGCCCAGGCAAGCCTCGAACTCAGCAGTCCTCCTGCCTCTGCCTCCCAAGTGCTGAGATTACAGGCGTGAGCCACCACGCCCGGCCCAAACCCTTTTTATAATATGATTGATGTTCTCTCCCTCTCCTTCTTTAAATTTTATTACATATTATTATATTGTGTAGTTAATTTTGGCAAATTTTGCACTAACAGTGAATAATCCAGGTTACTTCTTTAGCAAAGAAAACATGAAAAGTGATACAGTGTGTTTGGGAAGAAATTAGACTCAAACTAATGCATGTCATTGTGAAAGGGAAAGGTACTTTTGAAGAGGTGGATGAAATGTTTGTGACTACAGTTCAAATCTGTCTTTGGGAAAGTTGTTATAATTGCCTATGTACAGGAGAAAGGTTTTCTTCTCTGTTGGCAGAAATCTTTGAAGAGAAGATTTCCTTTGACATACACATTTCACAGACTCATGAATAAAGGAGAGGCAAAGTCACACAGCTAGTCTTATCCAAAGTGTGTGTGTGTGTGTGTGTGTGTGTGTGTGTGTGTGTGTTTCAGGATTTGCCATGTTATCTGACAGTCATCACCTTTCAAAACTTCATTTCAAAGATCAAATAACCAGACACTAAAAAAACAAAGCTGACAGATAATACTCAAAGCAGCCTCAAAAAGTTATAGCTCAGTAACTAAGCTAAGTTTTTGTAGATAGTGTGGTCTTTTTCTTGGAGTTAGACTTTTTCTTTTCTCAGTCCTTAGGATAGAACTCAGGACCTGGGGCTTGCAAGGCAAGTACAGTGCCACTAAGCTAAATCTCCAGTCCTATGTAGGGAACAGAGTTCTTTTCATTTTTGCAGAACAGGGGACCAAACTCAGGACTTTGTGTTTACCAGGCAGGTGCGATGCTGACTGAGCTCTATCCCTGATCTCCATCTAACCTATACTGAAAGTAAATGAGAAAGTATCAACTTGACAATTCTCACTGAAGTTATGTAAAATTAGTTTGTCTGATAAAAGGGAGTAGGAAACATGCAAACAGTAGTATCACTAGAATCTTGTATTTGGGGAAAATGTAGCACTTTGTTATTTCATGAGAACGCACTTAAACTAGAAAAGTATTTGTCACCAAGAGAAAGCATGTAGCATCTTGGTCGGACCTGGAGCACTGACTGGGCCATGTTCTGAGGGGGTGAAACATGGATAAAAAGAGTACAAGACTATGTAGAGGGAAACTGCTGTGGTTCCGTAGCATGTTTTCTTCAGAATTACTTTTCCTCACTGTCAGATACATGGCATTCCTAGTGGTTTATTTTTTATGAGATAAACTGATATAAATCTCCAGACATCCAGCACAGATGAGGGGCTGGTGTACCTGCAATGGTCAGGCTGAAGCCCCAGTGGCCCCTCTGGCTGGATGGCTGACAGGACTTATGTCAGCAAAGCTTTCCAACTTGATAACTGGGACAAAGAAAAATGGAAAGATGGCTGCCCAGTTCCCTGAGAGAAGACAGTAAGATTTAGTGCCAAAGCCTTCTCATAATTAAGAGTTAAAATTTTCCTGGTCTTTTTCTCCACACGTATACCTTCTTTGGAGGCCTTTGGAGAAGGAGAGGCAGAGCCCAGAAAGACACAGCTCCAGATGCAATAATCAGTAATTTATCCTAGAGGTGCATGGGGAGCGATTTATTCAGGCAGCAAACTTCTCAACAGTATAGTAGCAGCAAAGGGGTAGTTATGCAAATAGGAAATTACTCACACTAGGTACTTTGTGTTTGCGTGATTGTTATGAAAATATGGCTAACACTCACCTGATCTGAAGTTTGCCACCCTTTGGGGTCTTATTACATTTAGCTTAGCCTGTATATTGCTTTTGAGTATCTGCTACAAACTGGATCTGAGATAGAGTCTCTGGGAAATCAAGGATCATTATAGCAGTAATCCTGACTTTAAGGCTCCTTCTGTGGTAGCTCAATAATAGGTTTCTTTCATCCTTCAGAGACTGTTCTTACAAAAGACGTTATCAGTTTTCAAGGGCTGCATCTCCCTTTTGTGTCTTTTTATCAGGGACAAGATTCATAGACACACTTAATCCACACCTCATCTAATACATAGTCATACATGTACTCAGTATTTATCTATAGATCTGGGCATGGAGGCACATGGCAGCAACCGCAGAACTCAGAGAAGCTGAGACAGAAACATGACAAGTTTGAACCCAGTCCAGATAGTTTAGAGATTTAGCCAGACTCACTCCCAAGTGGAATGAGGGGGTAGAGATGTAGTACAGTACAAAAGTTCTGCATTTGATATATGGCGCTGGTATAAAGCTCTATCACCTGTCTACTTAATCTATCACTTATCATCAGGAAATCCCAATCCAGAAACTTACTGCATTGGTTTGTGGCTATGGGTTCACTACACAATGAGAGAGAGAGAGAGAGAGAGAGAGAGAGAGAGAGAGAGAGAGAGAGAGAGAGAGAGAGAGAGAGAGAGAGAGAGAGAGAGAGAGTGTTTCTCAGCTAAAAAACAAGGACTTTGAGAACTGTGACACTGGATTAGTTTTTACCTGGGAATTGGTATGAGATGTTGCTCCACTGAAATGCTTTTGGGGAGGGAAATAGTTGATACTGAAGGAAAGGTTGATTGTATGCCAGAGGGGCGAAGGCCCTGGTCCTGCTCAGGGTAAAGACACTTTTGAGGATCCAAGGGCAATCCTGGTGTTTAGGGTCAGATGCCAAGAACCTCGGCCTGGGATGCCTAAGGAATGAAGGGCTTGTTTGCACCAAGTTGCTTCTTTGGAAATGGAGACAGTTTTTGGTTTACAGGCCACAGATGCCATGAGTTTGGAGCCATCAATTTTCAAACAGAGTATTTTGAGTTTGACAAAATCAAGTAAGAACACAAAATCCACTGAAAGGCAGACTGAACTTCTCTCCGAGTTCTCTAAACATTGTGATTCTCTCAACTGTCTAATGTAAGTCTAAGAGAAGTAGGAAAAAAGAATGTTGTCAAAATGGTGGGGAGTATATTTCCTGCAAGTTTTGTTGCTTGGTCATGGAATTAAATCTAATATGACTTAAAAAAACCTTTCACTTTCTCCTATTAAAATATCATGAAACAAATGTATACCTATTAGACAAATCTAAGTATGCATGTATTAGACAAATCTAAGTATGCATGTAATAGACATGGGTCAGGGTTTACACAGAATGTCAGCAACATTCAAAGGAAGTCAGGACCACGAAAAAGAAAAAAATAAATGAGGGACAGAGATTTAGCTCAGTGGTTCTGGCTCCTGCCTCGCAAGTGCAAGGTCCTGAGTTTGATCCCAGTAACCACATACAATGCTGGGCATGGTGACTCACACCCACCAGCCATCAATACCACATACCACAGTGCCAGGTGTGGTGGCTCACGCCTGTAATCCCAGCACTCAGGAGGCAGAGGCAAGAGGATTGCTGAGTTCGAGGCTTGCCTAGGCTACATTGTGAGCTCAGGGGCAGCCTCAAACTATAAAGCAAGACCCTATAAAAAATGAGTATTATAAATGTAAAATAACCCTTGTTTTCAAAAAAAGATCATGTGGCAAGTTGAATAAAAAATATTTTCTGGGTGCTTCCAGCGGACTGAGGAACGAACGGGGGCAGACCGGACCCAGCAGCTCCGGGCCCGCTGTGCCGTGCTTCCAGCGGACTGGGGAATGAGCAGCGGGAGGACCGGACCCAGCAGCTCCGGGCCCGCCATGCCGTGCTTCCGGCGGACTGGGGAAGCAGCCTCGGGCAGACCAGACCCAGCGGATGCGGCCCCGCCGTGCCGTGCTTCCGGTGGACTGAGGGAGCATCACACAGACCCTGCTGCAGGGTGCAGTCCATTTCCAGTGGACTGAAGGCCGCCCACCAGCCCACTGTATCCCAGAGCTGTGCAGTGAGGAGTCAGACATAGAGGTAACTCATAAGCTCAAAGTATCCAGTATAGAATCTAACAAACCTTTTTATCTTATTTACTGTGTTTAATACCGATATTGGCATTTATTGTATTATGGTA
>PVIC010056840.1:0-10829 GCA_004025085.1 Thryonomys swinderianus
TTGCTGGTGGGCGTGAGCCTCTATGCCCAGCATTCTATGTGGTTACTGGGATCAAACTCAGGACCTTGCACTTGCAAGGCAGGCGCCCGAACCACTGAGCTAAATCTCCAGCCCAACACTTCCCTCTTTGAGATTTGAGTGTTTTGTCTCAGTAATGAGAAAAGTGATGACACTGAGCAATCCTAGAGTATCCTGAATATATATTGGTCTATCCAGAAATATCAGGACATATTATTTAAGTAAACATTGTCCTAAAGTTTATCAAAGATTATGCTATTTGCAATTTATGCTTCTTTCATCAGATGTTGAGCTTTTTGTAGGTTTCTTACAATGTATTTATACATTTAAAATGTATAAATTTATGTATAGCTTTAATTTTGTTTTTACATATGTCCTACTTTTTAATTTCTAGAAAGGGACGATCAATTCTCATTTCCTCCTGTCTCTACCATAATCCAAAATGGTAGATTTTATATGGAATATTATAGTAATGTTTTCATTTGCCAAGTACACCTATTATTTAATCAGAAGGACAACTTCCACTGTCTGCCTTCTATCTGTGCTAATCTACAAGGTTTAGCCAATGGAAAAGTCGCCACAATTTTCTAGTAAAATAATATATGGCTATTTAAATGAGTATATATGTTTCTATCCAAAAAACTCTTCATTTATAAATAGATAATCATAAGTCTTTCTGAGTTACATCATAATAGGGAATATTTGTTAGTGAAAAACATTTTGTGTATATATATCTTAGTATATACAATGTAGAACTCTATATAATCCTATTTATTACTAACCATTTTACATTTTTAATATATTTCAAATTTTTCCAATATGATATTCACCTTCTTATACATATAAAGTTAAATCATTAGAATTAAGTTATTTAATGTGAGAAGGAAAGTCATATTTTTCTCCTGATGTCTTTGTTTCACAAAAAAATTATCAGACAGTCCATGCAAACAACTAAAAACAAAAAAAAATACAGTGTATTTAATTGAAAAAATGCTTTTCCTGCACAAAAAATTGACACTAAGTGCTGTATTAGCAGGAAATCAGTGATTTTCAATTGACATTGCACAAGAAATCATTTAGTGTCAATTGATATTAAATGGGCAAAATTGTACTGAATTAGTACAAAATGATTTGGTGAAAAAACTGTGCTTCCATTAGGTGACTTGATATTAAGTTGGCTCAAATGAAACAAGTTTTAGAGGTCAGTAGCAACGACAATCAGGCCATGCTTCTAACTCTGAGTACATCAGACTGTTTGCTCTTAACACCCCATCAAAAGATAAGTTAGTGTCAAATTATCATGACAAAATTGTCTTCTTTTGTGCTTTCAAAAGATATCCTAAAATTCAAATGGTTTAAGTGAGCTAAATTAACTAGTAGTAAGAACCACTTGGGCCTATTTCATGGGCCTAATCCTTTAAAACTATGCATTTTATAGAAATTTTAGCATGGAGTAAAAAAAATCCATTTTATATACCATGGTTTCTATATTGTGTTCTATGAAACTGTCTTGACAGAAAGCACATAAAAAATTACTGGTTGAATGAATGATATCATTAGCTATTTTAAGAAATCACTACTGACCTTTTAAGAAACCTACCACATGGGTTTTTCTTTTGTTTCGTTTTGGTTTTGTTTGTTTGTTTTGAGACAGTCTTACTTTGTAGTCAGGCCAGCTCTGAGCTCATTATGTAACCCAGGGGAAACCTCAAAATCAGAAATCTTCCTGCCTCTGCTTCAGAGTGCTGGGATTACAGGCGTAAGCTACCATGCCCAGCATTGTTGTATGTGGTAATGATTGCTGGTGGGTGTGAATCACCACATCTGGTATTGTTGTATGTAGTTACAGGGGATCGAACTCAGAACCTTGCGTTTGCTAGACAGGAGGCAGAACCACTGAGCTAAATCTCTGACCCAAGAAACCTACCACGTTATTATGACTAATAAGAAAAAGAATTGTGTATGTTCAGGTGACAAAGGAGATGTAGACACTTGGAAACATATAGTACTATAAAGAACAATTTGCGTAAAGTTTTATAGCTCTTTGCTGTAGATAGGAAAAAGATTTTTGAGGCAAAATCAATTAAAGTTCACTTACTATTAATGCAAAAACCAGTAATGGTGTTCTTAGACATATATACAACAGAATACACATTATTCTTAAGTCCATGGAATATTTTCTAAGACTATATATGCTAGGTCAAAACTAATTCTCCATGTACTTTAAAAAACGTATATAATATGTGTTATCTGACTTCAATGAGATGAAGCTAGAAATTAATTTTTTAAAAAAGAATTCAGATTTGTGAAAAACAAACTTGGATACCTTACTTAATACTATAAACAAAAATTAACTCAAAATAGATTTATGAGCTAAATGTAAGATCTACCACCTTACAAATTCTTAAAAGACAAAGCCAAAAACTCTCTAACAAATGGTGCTGGGAAAACTGGTTTTCCAAATGCGAAAGATTGTATCAGTCTCCACATCTCTTATCATGCACTAAACTAAAAGCAAAATAGATCAATGATCTAAGTATTAAAATAGAAACATTCTGTTGAAAGATAGAATAGGTAAAATTCTTGAAAACATATATGGACACAAAGACTTTAATGAACAAAAGGCTGGCCATACAAGAAATATTACAAAGAATCAACAAACTGGATGACATAGAGTTAAAAGGCTTTTGGCACAGGGCCAGAGGGTTACCTCAGTGGTTCCGGCGCCTGCCTCGCAAGCGCAAGGTCCTGAGTTCAATCCCCAGTAACCACATACAATGCTGGGCATGGAGACTCACGCCCACCAGCCATCAATACCACATACCACAATACCGGGCGTGGTGCCTCACGCCTGTAATCCCAGCACTCCCAAGGCAGAGACAGGAGGATTGCTGAGTTCGAGGCTTGCCTGGGCTACATAGTGAGCTCAGAGCCAGCCTGAACTACAAAGCAAGACCCTGTCTCAAAAAAAAAAAGGCTTTGGCACAGAAAAGGAAACTATAGAGAGAAGAGACAACCCACAAAATGGGTAACAATTTGGCTCCCTGTTCTCAGACAAAGGACTATTATCTAGAATATATGAAAATTTTAAAAATTAAAACAAAAAATTTAAACTTCCCTAAATTTAAAGAACCAATCAAAAAATTGGTCTCTGAAATTAATAGACACTTTCCAGAGGAAGAATTACAAATGGCTGGCACATGAAAAAATGCCCAATATAATGTTCATTCAGAAAATACAGGGGATGCTTGGACCCCGCACCTCAGGCAGAACATTAAGACCCCCCATAATGCTCGGACCCACACAAAGGTTCCTGACTCCACAACTCCACATCACGTTTCAGCTGTCTCCAACTGGGTGGTGGCTCTGCTTTGCTTTTTCTCTGCAGAGGACAGCAAAAGCACCAGCCAAAAACTGGGACTGATCTTGGACATGGCAAAAGTCTGAAACAGGGATTTCAATATGGCTGACTATAGGACAGTCACATCATAGAATCTAAGGAGAGATCCACTGAGAAGAAACTCTGGAAGACTCAATATGGCTGAGCAGAAGAGGAGCCATGTCAGAGAGACTCAAAGAACATCAATAAGAAACAAAGAGGAGTAGAATCTTTCATAAAAGGAAAGAGATAAAAGAGGTGGTTTAACCAAATGTCTGGATGCTGCTCTGAAGATTTCAACCTGAAGAATGGTATTCAGAGATAACTCTAGAACTCTCCACAAAGAAGAGAGAAATTCATGGGCTGAGCAAATCCATGGCAGTTGGAACCTACAAGGAAAACATGGGATACTACACCCAGATTGGCCTTCCATAGTAAAGAGCTGCTGAGTGACCTCAGTCTAGTGCCTGCTGCCATGACTGTGGAATAAGAGATGGTGGGGATGAAACTATAGAGAAAGGCTCAGCAATCAAACTTGAGTCCTACAGCTGCCCTGATTCCAAACCACTGTTCACATTGTCAAATTCCCAAAGTGAATGAAGGAAGGACAGCCATAGGAAGCAGCTGGCAGTGTGGAGAGCAAACTGGAGGGAGTCTTGCCGAGGGGCGGGAGCTGCTGAACACAGACACAGGTCATGTAGGTGGAGACCAGGTTTAGCCTGAGTAACAAAGGACTAGAAGATCACACCTTGTCCCCACAGTATAAGGATGTCTGTACCCTGCACTGTTCTAGGAGTGGACTGCTGCCTTACACATCATACCCGCATAGGCAGAGTCACTTTGTCTTATTTCCAGGCTGTGGAAAAAGCCATCCATCCAAAGCAATAGAAGCTTTCTTTTTATTTTATTTAATTTTTGCTGTTTTCCTCTTTTTGTACATTTCTCTCCCATGTTTATTCCAGAATTTGACCTTTTGTTCTTTTAAGAGTGTGTGTGTGTTTCTCTTCCTCTTGCCCTTTTCTTCCAAAATAGTTAGTAAAGAATAAGACAATTCTTTTTATTCTTTCTACTTTTATCTATGTCTTTTCACCTTAACTTCTTTTGGCTATTTCTCATTCTTCCTATTTTTTTTTCATTCTTCTTGATCCTTTTCATCTGTCTATAATATTTATATTAGGCACAGAATCTTTTCTCATCCAATTTGTCTCTTCTGATTTCATACCCAGTTCTCCCACCTAAATAGTAGCATTCCTCTACACCCTAGGATGTTACCCCTCCCCCATTTATTCCTCCTCATACCACATAGCAGAAAACTTTTTTTAAAGTATGTCTTTGCCGGGCATGGTGGCTCTCGCCTGTAATCCCATCACTCGGGAGGCAGAGACAGGAGGATTGCTGAGTTCGAGGCTTGCCTGGGCTACATAGTGAGCTCAGGGCCAGCCTGAACTACAAAGCGAGGCCCTGTCTCAAAAAAAAAAAAAAGGATGTCTTTGCTCTTCTCCCTTCCCTTTGGCATTATCTGCTCCTCAACCCTCTGGGATTTAGGTAACTGATTCTTACAAAATTACTTTTAATGCTTTTTTTTTTTTTTGAGACAGGGTCTCACTTTGTAGTTCAGGCTGGCCCTGAGCTCACTATGTAGCCCAGGCAAGCCTCAAACTCAGCAATCCTCCTGTCTCTGCCTCCCAAGTACTGGGATTACAGGCGTGAGCCACCACGCCCAGCTAATGCTTTTTTTTTTTTAATAATAATAGAAGACCTAGCTACCACACTTAGTGTGTAATGGTTATAGGTCAATATTGTTGTTTTGATGCTTATATTGTTAAATGTGGATTTATTCTCTAGACTATGAAAGATGCAAAAGGGGGTTTTCAACAACTGTGTTGGTAAAACTGGTTATCAGTTCGCAAAAGATTGAGATTATCCTTATCTATTACCTTATATGAAATTACAATTAAAGTGGATCACAAGTTTAAACATTAAACCTACTGGGAGATAAAATAGGTAAAATACTGAAAGACACAAGAATAGGAAAGGATTTTCTAAACAGAACTTCAATAAAATAGCAGCAAGCATCAACCAACAGTAGTACTATCAGATGAAAAAGTTTCTGTACAGCAAAAGAATCCATCAGTAGAGTGAGGAGACAACCTGCAGAATGGAAAAAATTTTGTAAGTTGATCCTCAGCATAGTAATAACTACAATATACAAAGATCTTAAAAATACATCTAAAATTAAAAGCACAGTCAAGAAATGGGCAAGAGAAATAAACAGATACTTCACTGAGGAAGAAATACAAATTATCAACAAATATATATAAAGCTGTCCAACATCTCTGGCATCAGAAAAATGGAAATTAAATAATGCTAAGGTTCCATCTTACTCTAGAAAGAATAGCAATCATTAAGACATCAAACAGTAACAAATGTTAGCATAGCTCTGGTGAAAAAGGAATCCCTGTCATTGTTGATGGGAATGAAAACGATTGCAACTCTTATGGAAATCTACAGTTACAATAAATTATTCTAGTTTATCCAAGAACTAGAATTATGAAATCCATACAATCACACTATTCTGCTGCCAGGCATCTTCCCCAAAGAGATTCAATCATCACACAACAGTGATACATGCACACCAAGTTCTATAGCAGAATAATTTTAATAGCTAAATTCTGGAAGCAGATTGCATAAACATCAACAAATGACTGGCTAAAGAAAATGTGGTATCTATCTAGAATGGAAGACTACTAAGCTATAAAGAAAGACATGTTGGAAATATTTTAGGAAAATGGATACAACTGGAAAACATACTGTTGAGTGAAATAAATCATATTTGGTCACCATATGGTGTCTTTCATTTGAATGAGGCAAAATACAGACTAAGAAAATGACGAAGTATGGGTAGAAAAGGCCAAGAGGATGGCTCTCCTACAATTGAGAAATGGACTGAGGAGGCAAGGACAGGGTTGAGGAGGAAAGGAAAGGGAAATAAGACAATTATACCATTTACAGAATCTTAGTAACCTCAATTAATGCAAACAATGTAAACTATAACATGTGATAAGAGAAATAATATAACAAGAATGGGAAAAGGGAAGGAGAATTAGAAGAGAAGGGAGAGAATTTTTAATGAAGTGGAAATTAAAACATTGAGATTCCATTCCAAAGAATGGTTATCATTAAGACATCAAGCAGCAGTCAGGCACAGTGGCAAACAGCTGTAATCTCAACACTAGGGAAACTGAGGAAGGAGGATCATGCCAGGCATAGTGAGGTTGGAAGCTACCTACACTACAAGCGAGACCTTTTCAAACCAAAATAAAATGAAAGAAATCAATACTGGTGAGGCTACAAGGAAAGAGATTCCTTTTCTACTGTTGGTAGGGAGTGTAAATTGTATAAACACTACAGAAAGATGTATGTCACAACATTAAAACTAGAGGTTCCATTTAACTCAGCTATTCCTCTCCTAGGTATCTTCCCAAAGGAATTAGAGACATCATATTACAGTGATTCATGCATAGCCAGGTTTATAGCAGTTCATAATACCTACACATTGGAAAGAGCCTTTATACCGATCAACAGATGAATGGATAAAGAAAATGTGATGTTTATAAACAATGGAATACTACTCTGCCACAGAGAAGGGTAAACTTGAAGCATTTTTAGTTAAGTGGATGCACCTCAAGATGATAATCTTCAGCGAAATAAATTGGGCAAACAAATTACAATATCACATTACTTTATTTGAATAAATAATGAGCAAAATGGAAGAACTTGTTCAAGCGGGAAGGAGAACAAGAAATAGAGAAAAGAACAGGGGTAAAAAGAAAAAAAGAATTGAAAGAAAAAACTGGAAATAAGAGTTTTGTAAATGTGGAAGGGAAAAATGTTAGAGAGAAGGAAGTGAATAAAAAAGTAATTAAGATGGCCTATGTACATCTCCCATGATGTACGCAATCATGTAACATGAACATGTACTAGTACAAAAACAATAAACAAAAGCACAGCATAGCAAACAAAAAAAAATCATGTTTGAGATAATTAGCCTAATTTAAATACTTTGCAACATATACATGTATTTTGAAACAACATAGAAACCATTAATATGCACAATTTTATGATTTGATGTATCAATTGATGTCTAAATGAATTTGAATAGACATTTCTTAAGAAAGAAATATAAATGGTCAATAAATACATGAAAAGATAGTAGCATTGCTAATCACCTGAAACAAATCAACAAATCAAATCAAAGCAAATCAAATGAAAGCTACAGTGAGATTAGGATGTCTAATAGCAAAAAAAATCATGACTAATAACAACTTTTATGCTGGGACATAGAGAAAGAGGAAGTAACGTCCACCTCTGCTAAGAATTAACAATAATTGTTATAGAAAACAGTATGGCAGGTCCTCAAAAGTTAAAAATATAATTACCATATAATCAATAATCTCATCTCTGAATCTATATTCAAAAGAATTGAAAACAAGGTCTGAAAGAGGTATTTTTGCAATTATATTCAAAGGAGCATTATTCATAACAGTTAAACTATGGAAGCAATCCATGCCAACTCATGGATAAATAAGCAAAATATGATATCTACTTAAAATGGAATATTATTCAGACATAAAAGGAAGTAAATTATAAAAAGTAATAAAACATAATGAACTTTATGTACACTATGTTAAATAATAAGTGAAGCAAAAAAAACAAATACTTTATGGTACACTTTGTAAGCAGTAGAGTTGTTAAAATTGTACAGACAGAAAAGTAATTGGCCAGTAAGTGGGAAAAACAAGTTATTGGTTAAGAGTTGAAATTTGTTTCATAAGATTAAAATAATAAGACATGTTGGCAACAGTTTCAGAACAACGTGATATACTTAGTATCACTGAACTAGATAACAGAAATTAAATGGTGGTAATTCATAACTATGTAAAATTTTTATATTTCTATGTGCCATATATGTTAAAATAAATTTAAACTTAAAAAAAACAATGAAGATGGTAAACTTCGTGTTAGATGTATTTTATTATAATAACAGTGGAGGAGGGAGTAGGAAAGCTTTATGACCTTTTGCCAGTCATTTTATCACAAAAAAGTATATTTTTAAATATAGACGACTCACCATGGTAATCACTGGACTTGTAGAAATAGTAATTATAAGAGACATGAGGATTATTTGTGATTCATATGAATGACACACGTAAATTTGATTGACCAAATATGTGTTCATGATCCTTAACAATTTTTTTTTTTTTTTTTTGCGACAGGGTCTCGCTTTGTAGTTCAGGCTGGCCCTGAGCTCACTCTGTAGCCCAGGCAAGCCGCCGCGAACTCAGCAATCCTCCTGTCTCTGCCTCCTGAGTGCTGGGATTACAGGCGTGAGCCACCACGCCCGGCATTGTGGTATGTGGTGTTGATTGTTGGTGGGCGTGTCTCCACACCCAGCATTATATGTGGTTACCAGGGATCGGAACTCAGGACCTCGCGCTTGCGAGGCAGGCGCCAGAACCACTGAGCTAACCCTCCGGCCCCTCCTTAACAATTTTGAACTAGTGACAAGTATAATGTTCAGCTTCATAAAAGACAACAATTATTTCACTTAACATTCCAATAAAGTCCCCCTGTTTCATAAACAAAGATCAGGAGATCAAGAAAACTGACCAAAAACACAAGCATTAAGTATGCAATACAGTGTATGGCAGATTCGTATCTATCTGAAACTAAATTATAGGATTTTAAGTAGGTATTACAGTGTCTAATATCAAAAAAACTGGGATGCTGCTGTTAGTTTAAAATAATATCATCTTGTAAAAATATCTGAAACTAAAATGTTTTCAAACTCACTTGTAAGTATAGAAAAGCTAATAGATTTCTGCTACAAATATATTAGATGAATAAACTTGGAGTAACAAGATTTCAGCAGACACAGGTGAAGATGAGCAAAAACAAACCAAGTGAACAAAGCAAAAACAAGTTAGGAAAGAGGACAGTGGTTCCTAGCCAGGCTGACCTCTAGCATATGTCTGGGAAGTACTATGGGTGGGGGGGTAGGGTGCACTTCAAGTTCTTGCCAGAGTATTTACATGGCCAATTTCAGACACTTTTTGAGGAACCATTCAGCACGACATAGGGAGACTTATGTGACCAGCATTCTCCAGACCATCACTGATAATCCAATTTGACCCGTCATATCCGTATGTCACTGATTTCAGTGTTTGAATTTAGTTTATACTCTTAATGACTGCTTAAACCTACTTAGGTTTTTAAGTATGAGTTTCTTCAAAATGCTAAATTTTCAAGATAATTTTAAATTTCTCTACTAAAAATAACTGGCTATTTAACCTGCAAACAAATAGTTTTCTTTCTTAACAAATACCTACTTTATTGAAAAACAGAGTGTGCTTTTATGGTAAAGGACCAAGATTGTTGCTAAACAGCTAGCGGGGCTGTTCTGCTTACTGTATATTTTAGGGATTCCTGACAGCATTTCTGGCTGCACTGTGTTCCTTGTGAGGCAGGGCACAACCCATTGGCTGCCTTTCAGTTTTGCTGCTAAATCTGGGTGCTCTTACTCCATTATGTACAGGCTGTCTGCACTGAGGTGGACCTTTATATCTCTCTCTCTCCAGCTCCTGGAAAGCCTCACCTGGGCCTGAAGCTTTTAGTTTCCTCCACTGTTCACCCCTGTCTGTCCCTCTGGCTGTGCCTGGACAAGGCAGCCATTGAGTGTTCCTCCACATCCATAGGCTGCCGCGCTCTCCGCCTGTCCGCAGCACCCAGGATGGCAGGATTAGAAGCCAGCACATGGACAGACAGTTCACAGAGCCTCTGGGAGGGATTCTACAGAGACTCAGTGCTGAAACCTTCACTTTCCCACTAGCTGGGGGAATTACAGGATTTTCCAGACTCGTATTAGTAAAGGTATACAAGTGTCATTTTAAAAAGAAAAAAACAAAACTATGTACCTGTACCGAGATGGTGTCATTCTTTTACATTTCACTTTGTGTCTTATTTTAAAATAAACATATCTACTAGACATTGTGGTTTTAAGACAAAGAAATCTATTTTAACTTTTAAAGAGGCAACATAGGCTGAAATATGTGATCAAATAATGAACCCAGTTTTTTGAATTTTTATTACAAAACCTTATTTTTCCTGAAACAAGTTTGTCATTAAATGTAAAGAATGGATCTAATTTGGGCCGGAGGGTTAGCTCAGTGGTTCCGGCGCCTGCCTCGCAAGCGCAAGGTCCTGAGTTCGATCCCCTGTAACCACATATAATGCTGGGCGTGGAGACACGCCCACCAACAATCAACACCACATACCACAATGCCGGACGTGGTGGCTCACGCCTGTAATCCCAGCACTCGGGAGGCAGAGACAGGAGGATTGCTGAGTTCGCGGCGGCTTGCCTGGGCACCAT
>PVIC010056841.1:0-10816 GCA_004025085.1 Thryonomys swinderianus
TCATTGAGCCATTCTTTTAAACCCGACATTTATTTAGTTGCATTAATAAAGTAATGAAATATCATTTACAATGTTTATCACAATTAGAAAAATAATGATAAGATTTGTTGTTTGAGTTTAATGGACTTTCTGGGGAAATTAAAGAGAAGTGATGAGATAAAGTAATCTGTTCCAGTTCTATCAGGATTTTGGTGTAGGCACTGGCACACAAGGCCGATCTGGCTCTCAGAAAACATGTCCAGTGCAGCCTTCCTCTTCAGTCAATTGACTTTGCATATATTCCTCTTTGAAAGTTAATATTGTGTAATTAAAAATGAAAAAAAGTTAAAATCATTCTCCAGAGAAACAGAAACAATAGGATAAATGCAGATACACGGAAGTGTATCGTGAGCGATTGGCTGAAGTAATTGTGGAGACAGAGGGTTTCCACAGTATGTGGTCTGCACTCTTCAAACCCAAGAAAGCAGGAAGCCTCCTTCCAGACCAAACCTGGAAGCCCCAGAGCAAGGAGCCCTGGCCTCCGAGACCAGAAAATGAATATTCCAGCTAAAGCAAAGGGCAAATTTGGTCTTCCTTTTTTTCTGCTATTTAGAATTCAACAGATCTGCTGATGCCTACTCACACTGACGAGAAGAATTGCTTTTCTTGAAACCATGTTAATCTCACTTAGAAATAGCCTCACATAGACTCACTTGAAAGCAATGTTCATTCTGCTATCTGGACATTCATTAGCCGAGACAAATTGACACAAATTTAGTCTTCATGGCAAACAGTGGTGGTATAGCCCTGTACTGTGATCTCAGCTCATTCTAGATAATTTAGTGATTTAGTGAGAACTTGTCCCCCCCCAAAAAAAAAAATAAACCTGGGGATTTATCTCATTGCAAAAGCCTTAGGTTCAAAACCCAGTTAAAAAAGAATAAAAATAAAATAAAATCCATCACTGTGTCTTTTTCTTTTAACCATTCCATTTGTAAATGTTCACTAACACCACACATTCATAATAAAAGTTTAATGTAGTTAAGGCATTATTAAAAAGAACATATATATTTGTTAAATATTCTAGGCTCATGAGCAAATATTTCAAGAGGCCTTTGATATCCAGTAGCTGTTGCATATACTACTTTCTAAATTAGAGGCTTCTTGGCTAAGGATGTGGCTCAATGGTTCTGGCGTTTGTCTGGCAACCATGAGGTCCAGAGTTCAATCCCGGGTAACAACATACCGCAATGCTGGGTGCGGTGACTCACACCTGTAATCCCCAGCATTTGGGAGGCAGAAGCAAAAGGATTGCTGAGTTTGAGACTTGCCTGGGCTACATAGTAAGTTCAGGGCCAGCCTGAACTACAAAGCAAGAACTTGTCTCAAAATAAGTAAACAGACAAATAAAATAATGCTTTAAAAATAAATTAGAGGTGCCGGGCGTGGTGGCTTACGCCTGTAATCTCAGCACTCGGAAGGCAGAGGCAGGAGGATTGCTGAGTTCGAGGCTTGCCTGGGCTACATAGTGAGCTCTGAGCCAGCCTGAACTACAAAGCGAGACCCTGTCTCAAAAAAAAAAAAAAAAAAAAGATTTTAAAACTAAAAATAAATTAGAGGCTCCTTGGGAGAAATTCTTACCCATGTCTTAGGTGTTACTACTTATTTTTCTTTCTGCCATAAATGTTTGTCATAGTTAACAATTTAATAGAGATGTTGCTAACCTTTGCTAGGCTTTTATTTTGGAATGAGGTTTCCTGCAATATCTTAGTCATGGTGAAAGACTTATGGGACTTGGGTTTATACTGGGGCTATACTTACAGCCCTCATTGATAATTTTGACTGAAACTTGAAAAGAGGCAACAATAACAATTATACATCAAAGACAAGCTGAGAAAAATAAAATCAATGCATTTTAAAGAAAGCTCATAGACCATATCTTCCTGTGGAATATATAAATCATATGAGAAAAGAAAATATGAATCACAAATACAAACATTACAATTATGAAGAGGATATATCCTGGTATATGGAAGATAGTATACTTATAAAAGCATATTTTATAAAATACTATAAAAATCTGTAAGAAACAACTTTTTTTTTTTTTTCAACAGGGTCTCGCTTTGTAGTTTAGGCTGGCCCTGAGCTCACTATGGTGCCCAGGCAAGCCACTGCGAACTCAGCAATCCTCTTGTCTCTGCCTCCCGAGTGCTGGGATGACAGGCGTGAGCCACCACGTCCGGCATTGTGGTATGCGGTGTTGATTGTTGGTGGGCGTGTCTCCACGCCCAGCATTATATGTGGTTACCGGGATCGAACTCAGGACCTTGTGCTTGCGAGGCAGGCTCCGGAACCACTGAGCTAATCCTCCGGCCCAAGAAACAACTTTTTAATGAAACATTAAAGACACAGTCCAGTTTTTTTTCAAAATTAAGTAGTGATTTTTACTTATAGAAAGAACTCTTTTGTCTTTAAGAAATTATTTATGCCAAAAGTTTTGCATCCCAGTTTGCTTACTACTGCTATAGAGAAACACTTTAGAAGTTTTAAAATTATAAGCCTAAAAGGCCTATGGTCAAATAGCATTATCATCTCCATTTTATGGATATTTAAAAAATAAAGCCCATGCCATTTTAAGACTACAGTAATCCTCAGAATTTTGCATTTCAGGTCCCTTTGAAAATATCAAAATCCATGGAGACTCGAGTTTCTAAAATAAAATGGCATATGGTTTGCAAACAATGTATGAACATTTCTTTATACACTTTGCGTCAACACTCCATTATTTATATTTTAATACATGATACAATGTAAATTCTATTTAAATAGATTTTTTCAATTTGAATCTTTATTAGTACATTTTATATATATATATATATATATTGTGATCACACACAATATTGAGAATTTGTATCAGTAATGACACAATTTAATTCTCATTTTTCCCATTCTCCATCCACCCTACAATCCCCCACCCTTGTATACATAAGCTTTTTCTTTTATTACCATCATATTTTTCTTCACCTACACCCCATTTTCCTTTGAATATTTTCTGTTTTACAATATCTACCATATATTTTAGAGTTCATATACATCTTCATTTTCTCATACCAGAGAAAAACTATGATATTTACAGATCTGTGACCTATTTATTTCTCTTCTGAGTATGTCCTGAAGGTACATCCATTTGAATATAAATGACTCAAACTTTTCATTCTTTAAGGCAGAGTAATACTCCATTTATAGAAAAACCAAATAATCTTTATCCAGTCTCCAGTTGATGGGTATTTAGGTTGTTTCCAAGATTTAGTCATCACAAATTGAGCTGCTATGAACATGGGTACCCATATTTTTCTGTGATATGAATCTTTTATTCTTTTGTGTACATAGCTAGCAGAGGAATAGCAAGGTCAGATGGGACTTGGATTAGGGATCCCATTTAAAAGCTGTTTAAATAGTTTGTGTTCTCTATCATTAAGTGACTAATGTTAAAGAACTGTTTACACATACTCAACACAAGCATTTTTTGGAGTAATAGTATTTTTTATCTGTGGTTGGTTGAACATACATATGTGGACATAGAGATACTGACAGGCTGAATGTACAGCATTACTAGACTCACATACTATGTTTTTGTTTCATATTATTCTGTATAAAAAAAACCTCCATAGAAAGTTTTGAAGTAAAATATTAAAATCTACTTCAAATGCATGGACTTTTGTTCTTCTATGTGAAAATAGTGGCTTATAAACATTTTAACTCATGATCAAATAATTGCCAATATTTTAGTTTCTGTTAAATAAAATGTGAAGAATTGTGATTCAACCAATTCTGAAATAATAGTATTTTGATTTTGTTTTCTTTTATATCTATTAAATTATTGTGTTTTTGCTATGTTCATATCATCTGAAATTTTATGTATTTTGTTTTTCTCTAATAACTCTTTCATTGTAAATGACTTTAAAATTCTATCCAAAGTTTTTCAGTTTACTGTATATTCATAGTATAGTTCTTATTCTAACCACATATCCAACAATATAAACAAAATGAAACCTCAGTATTTTTAATTAGCCTTTGTAAATGTTTAAATATCATTGAAAATTCTTCAGGAGTCTTTTGTCCCAAGACCCTGAGTTTCAAAAATTCTGTAAATACTATTATACTATGTTCATTTTTCTGCAATTCTGAACTTTTAGCTGGTATTTTAAAAATAACTAATTCAAGTTCTTCTAATATCTTTCTGGTCCCTGACATCTCTAACCCATCTATTGTGCTTAGCCATGTATAATCAGATAATTTTGGTATTTTTATTTATTTATTTTTCACGTTTGATTGACAGTAGTTCAGAATTCTCTTTCCCTCTCCTCTTCCCTTTCCTGTCTTTTTCTCTCTCCATTCTCTCACTTCTTTCTCCACATCAGCCGTAGCTTATCTCACTTTTTGAGAGGTCTTCCTTAGCAACATCCCTGGTTGCCTGATTGCTTATAATTTTAATTAAATAATTATAGCCAGACTTCCTGGATTGAATTTAGAGTCAAAATGGTGAGCTGCCTCACTATGAGGCCTGAGGTCAGTGGCATCCTTTCAGACTTTCCCTTGGTCTCTGTTCTTCTTCTAGTTTCATTGTGTCACTAGACCATTTATCGCTTTGCTTGCTCATTTGGTTATCGCTAATTGACCTTTAACATTTGCTCAAAGATTTTTGAAAAAAAAAATCCTGCTTCTACTACTTTAACATTAGTTAATCTTTAATATGTGTGGTCTTAATTCCTGTTGGCTTGCATCTTCTCTTTGTCTCATTTACTATTTTTTAATCATAAAAGTTCCAAAGTTATGTGCGTGAAAACTGTGCAGGTCAGGATCTGTGGTTCACGGTCTCAAGATTTACCTTCTCAGACTTCCACATGTGACCTCAGAAGGCAGGGAAATGATATCTGTGTTATGAAATTTTGTGAAACTTACCTGAAAAGTATGTATGAATTACTTGGTATGATTCCTGAATCAAAGAGTATCATAAAAGGGCCGGAGATTTAGCTGAGTGGTTCCAGTGCCTGCCTCGCAAGCGCAAGGTCCTGAGTTCGATCCTCGGTAACCACATACAATGCTGGGTGTGGTGACTCATGCCCACCAGCAATCAATACCACATACCACAGTGCCAGGCATGGTGGCTCACGCCTGTAATCCCAGCACTCAGGAGGCAGAGACAGGAGGATTGCTGAGTTCCAGGCTTGCCTGGGCTGCATAGTGAGCCCAGGGCCAGCCTGAACTACAAAGTGAGACCCTGTCTCAAAAAAAACAAAAAAAGAAGAGTATTACAAAAGCTGCTTATTTCTGTCCTCCTTACTATGTTCCTCCTTAAGATGTTCTACGTTGTCAATTTTGGTCTTTTAATAATGCATTTATTACTTATTAGTGCCATATATAACTGTAGGGCACCACTGTGAATACATTGTTTGAGAGACAGCAAACACAGAGGAATGGGCTATGACATAAAAAAATTCCTTGACCTTTCCATCTGTAGCAATCAGTTAACTCTGACAGATGCTAAAGGAATTTACCTGCCCCCTAAAATGTAATATAGACTCAAGCTTGTCTCATTTTGATGTAATCAATCATGTCAAGGAGAATGCTGCATTGGTAAATGCTTCTATCCAGTAGGCACAGGAAATCTGCATCAAAAAGCACTAAACTAATTTATCAAACATACCTTGTGTAGCCATACTGGGCGCCTACTTTTAAAATGGAGAATTTTCTTTAAAAAAAGTTCAAATTTTTTATTGATATTAATAATAATGTACGGACTAAGAGATGCAAACTATTTAAGTGGAATACATGTAAATAAAAGAGGCACCTATGTTTGAAAACAGTCTGAAAATCTGATATGTTTTGATTTCCATATGGACAAAGGAACCGTTCAATTTTTTTCATGAAATGTCCCTACACAGTAGGAAGTACGACCGAACAGCAAGTCACGCTTGGTAACAAGCAGGTCTGCGTAGGTACATATGAGTTCCCTGCTCACCCCGGAGCCGAGTATGCCCCAAAGTCTTCTCAGAAAACAAAACCTACTATGTCCAAGCATGCTTCTTGTCTGTTCCCCCATTTAATGCTGAAACTTCTCAGTGATTGCCACGGGCCCCTGTTCTTCAGAAGCCTCCTCTCCCTGCACTCGGCTACCCTCCTTACCTTTGGCTAGAGTGCTCCTTTTAGACAAGCTGCGCCTTCGTCTTCCTTCCCCCAGCCCCGAGAAGGAGACAGATGTCCTACAAGTCATCGCTCAGCCCTTCTGAACGGATCAACAAGTCGGGTGCCTTGGGGCTCTCGCTGCTGTGCAGCAAAAGCCCGCAACTATGTCTGATGAGGACCAGGAGGAGGAGGAAGAGGCAGCTTGGTGGCTGCGCCTTCTGCAAGTCGTCTGTACACATAACAGAGAAAAAGTTGCTCTTTGCCTTGTCTTGACTGCAGTCTTTTCCTATTTACTCTTTTGGAAAATGGTTTCTTCATACATTAAAGTTTAGAGAACATTTCACCTACGAACTGTTTTAAACTTCACTTTAGCAGTTTTTTATTTCTTTAAAAAAGAGGAGGAAAGGGAGCGGGAATGGAGGGAGATGAAAAAGGAAGCAGGGAGGAAAAGGGCAGGAGGGAGGGAGCAAAAGGAAGGCTGCAGTTTATGATCATGTGAAAGTGTCCTCTGAAAAGCACCATGGAAGACTTGCTTAACAATATTCACTAGCCTAGTTAATAAAGTAAGAGATTCAGCTTGATAATACTTTTTTTTTTGAGACAGGGTCTTGCCTTGTAGTTCAGGCTGTCTCTGAGCTCACTATGTAGTCCAGGCAAGCCTCGAACTCAGCAATCCTCCTGCCTCTGCCTCCCGAGTGCTGGGATTACAGGCATGAACTACCACACCTGGCGATAATACTTTTTAATTATGTTTTGTCTAACTTTCATTGCAAAAGAAATAATTTACAAATTTTATAAAATTAAGTTAGCTACCTCTTGTAAAAATACATTAACAGGCTTGGGGATTTAGCTCAAGTGGTACTGCTTCAACCTTGGACGCACAAGGGCCTGAGTTCAATCACTTGCAGTGCAAAAATAAATAAATAAATATAAATAAATAAATAAATAAATAAATAAATAAATAAAAAACATTAACCAGATATTTTTAAAATCTTATAGTCTATTGCATTACAATGAATATATATTTAAGGAAAAATAAGTTATGGGGAAATAGCATAGTGTCATTTGCTACAGTAACAAACAATTGAATTTTCCTCCTAGTGTACATGATAGATGAATTAAACTGCTGTAAAGAAATTTTTCCATATGGTATTGGTTTGTTTAAACTGAAAAATCAGTGGAAATATTGTGTTTTACTGCAAATGGCAAAATGGCAAATTAACATATTTTGGTTTTCATCTCAGGTATTATATAAAAGTTATATGCAAGGCCTGGGGGATTTAGTGACTTGGGGAAACTGTCTCAAAACTAAAAACACCCCCCCCCAGAAAAAAAAACAAGGAGTATATGGCTTAAGGAGAAGATTCTAGGTCGAAATGCTAGTACTGAAAAAAGAAAAAAAATGGTGAAATAAATGCTTTGTAAAATTCCTCATCTTTCCCAGATTATTCCATTCATGGTTCTTATATTGAGTCATGATATGAGTGTTTTACTCTCAACACAAATGATTGTTTAAACCAGTTCAAAAGATAATTAAACACTGTCATAGTTATTTTTCTCGCTGCTAAGATAAAGTGCTCAATATCTAAAGTTTAAGGAGGAAAGGTTTATTTAGCCTACAGTTTATAGAGGGTTCAGTCCATAGTCGACTGGTTCCAAGGCAGGGTGATAGGGCAGAGGAGCACTGCAGAGGAGAAACAGTTCATGGTAAAGCAGTGCAGGCAGAAGACAGCAAGCTCCAAGCAAGGATAGGAGCAGAAGAAATAGCTTTATGTCTCTTTTATCTATTTAGGGTACCTGCCTTTTGCATGATGCCACTCACAGTCAGGGTGGGGCTTTATAATCTCAGAATTATACACATAATCTCAGCATCGCAGCCCCAATCTCAGTATCACACACTTTACATGCAGCCACCTCAAAAAAGTCCCACCTATGAGCACATGAGGCTTTAGGAGGACATCTAGATACATGCCAAAAGAAAAAACAAATATTCATTATCTTTTGTTTAAGTACCTTTTATTTTAGGACTGGGGGTGCAGTTCAGTGGTAGAGCCATTTCCTGGAATGCCTAGGGATTAATCTATAGCACTTCAAAAATAATTTTATCATGAACAAAATATATAATTTGTATGTTTATCTTTTACAGGCAAATCAGATCAGGCCCATAAAAACTTTGTCCTATTATATTCTATTTTTAAAATAAATTTTATTTTATTTCACTTTAAAGTTTCACTCATTTTTTTTTCCTGGGTAGATTGAGGAATCAAATTCCATTTTTTTATTTATCTAATTTATGACAACTCAGATTTCTCAGTAATACTGATTGTTTGTCCCCTCCAGTCTGAGCTATATCTAGGCTACTTCTCCCTTTCCATAGGTCTTTATCCTATTCTAGTTTCAATATACAAAGTTTTTAAAACCTTTTACATAATTTCTAAATTTTTTATGAAATGTTACATTTGTTCCTGAGTACTTAATTTTATTTGATCATGTTATAAATGGTCTTTTCAATTTTTTTCACTTTCTTTTAATAGATACTTGTGAACCACATAATTGAATTGTATCTGTTGATATTATCAAACTCTCATGTGTTCTAAAACTTTTGTACAGTTTTATGGTTACTTTTAATGACAACTATATAATCAATGTACAGCTATTTACTTTTCTTTTCTCAATAATATTCAAGATAATATTGATTATTTATCTTACCATTTTAGTCTTCACCAGAATTGTCTAAAACCAGTAATAACAGAATTCTGGTCTCGATCTTCATTATAAAGTGAAATTGAAAGCACCAGAGTATAATTTATGTTCACAGAGAGCTTAATATATTTTAAAACACAGATTAATATGACTCTCATTTATTCCTAATTTTAAAGTTTTTAACTGGAAAGATATTTTATTAAATACTTTTTATGCATATAAGTGTTTAACATTACTATGTTAATTTCATTAATTTACTTACTAATATTAATACAACCTTGAATTTCATTGATAACTGTCAGATTTCCTTTGTTTCACTCTAGCCAATTTTGGTGGCAAATGTTTTGAGGTGTTTTGCATTTATATTTATAAACAAGAGTTATTTGCATTTAAAATTTTATAATCATTATGCTGATTTTTGCTACTGATATTTTACTAGACTCATCAAAGGAGTGGAGAAATTATCCTTATTTTTATATTATCTGAATCTATTTGAATAATATTAGAATCTAGTTGAGTCTCAAATTACATTATGATTTATTTAATGTATAAGATTTGTTAGGAGAGATATTACTTAACACTTTTATTTGTAAGACTTTCTGCCTATTTTCTCATATTCAAATTTCTTTATCAGTTTCATCATTTCATTTCTTTAAAACATTAAACAATACTTTAGAAAATTATATTTTAAAATAAGATACATCAGTATATGCATGCATATGTACAGCTGCATAAATATCTATGTACATGTGTATGCATGTGCATACACACATTATCTAAAAATGAGGTACAATTTTCTATGTATTTATATTAATATTTATTTAATAGTTTATGTCAACAAATAAAATTGTATATTTTTATGATATGTGATATGATGCTGGAATTTTTCTATCTAAAGAAAAATTTTTCCATTTTCTCTAAAGATTATGTTCACCACATGTGAAAACTCTTACTGTTGTTTTACATATGGTCAACTGTTTCATTAGCTTTACTTTCCTTCTCAGACTTTCCACGTTACTTTTACCTTAAAAGCTAGGTAATTTCTTGTGACTTATTACTCAAATAATTTTCTATTCAGTAGTGCCTAATTGCACAATATGTCTCCTGAATACACACGCACACACACACACACACACACACACACACACACACACACACACATATATATATATATATAAATTCATCTCTCTTTCTCTCTAGAATAAAGGATAAAATGTAGTCTCTATCTTTTATTTTTTATTTTTGCAGTGCCACCGATTGAAATCATGACCTTGTGCTTAAAGCCAGGAAGCAGAGGCACTGAGCCAAATCCCCGTATTTTAAAGAATTCTTTTCATTGCAGGAAAACAACCTCCAACCTAGACTGTTGTATCCTGCAAAACTATCTTTCAGAATAGTCAAAATGGCTATACTCCCACAACTACTATATAGATTCAATGCAATTCCAATTGAAATTCCAACGGTATACTTCACAGAGCTAGAGAAAATAATACAAAAATTCATCTGGAACCACAAGAAACCTAGAATAGCAAAAGCAATTCTAAGCAAACATGACATGGCAGGGGGTATTACAATTCCCAATTCAAAACTCTACTATAAAGCCTCTGTGATAAAAACTGCATGGTACTGGCAAAGTAACAGACCTGAGGACCAGTGGAATAGATTAGAAGACCCAGAAACAACTCCGGATACACTAAGCCACCTTATCTTTGACAAAGGAGCCAAACATCCCCAATGGAAGAAAGACATCCTCTTTAACAAATGTTGCTGGAAAAACTGGGCTTTAGCCTGCCAAAAGCTAAAGCTAGACCTATCTCTTTCACCATGCACAAAACTAAACTCACAGTGGATACGAGACTTAAACATTAAAACAGAAACAATAAGCCTGCTGGTAAACAGGCTTGGTAAAACTCTTGGAGACATTGGCTTAGGCAGAGACTTTATGAAT
>PVIC010056842.1:0-10911 GCA_004025085.1 Thryonomys swinderianus
TAAATATTATCTATCTGTACTATTTGGAAATTTTAAAACATTCTTCTAAATAACTATTGGATGAGAAAAGAAATCAAAATAGAAACTACCACATAATTAAAAATGTATGATGAAAGGAATAAGGTATTAAAACTTTTTGGCTACCACTCAAATGCTTTTTATATACAAATGTGGTCATTAAAAATAAGACCAAAAAAAAAGTCTAAGCATTCAATGTACTGACAGTGCTTTTTACAAGTTTGCTATGGATGATTTTACTGTAAGAAATTAATAAAGAGAAAGAAAATAATTCGTAAAATTAAAATCAAAGATTTTCTTAAAAGGTCAAAGTAGGAGATGAACTTCTGTGAGCAAAAAATAGAAAGCTCAAGCATCATTACAAATTAAGAGTCATTATTCATATTAATTTTGAAATATAAATTAAATTAAAAGGCTCATTTTCTAGAAAGATATAAATCATCAAAATGAAATTAAAAATCTAGAAAACTTGAGTAACTTAATCTTCACAGCAGAAAAATTTCTATAAATGCTAATCTTTTACCAAACCCAAGTGATTTGTACATGCAAATTTCACAAAGTAGCTACTGAAAAAAGCTATTCTGCATACTATTTTCCAAGGCCCCAAAAAGGTAGAAAGCTTCTCTTTAATTTGTCTGAAGATACAAGTATCATTCTACTTTTTAAAAATACTGAACCATGCCAGGGGTGGTGGCTCCCACCTATAATCCCTACACTCAAGAGGCAGAGGCAGGAGGATTGCCATGAGTTTGAGGCGTGCCTGGGCTACATAGTGAGCTCAGGGCCAGCCTGAACTACACAGTGAGACCCTGTCTTGAAAAAAAAAAATACTGAAGTGTAACACAGAACTATCAATAATTCTCTCTAATGAACAAAACATACAGAAATCTTAGACGGTATCAAAATCAGCAGAGTCTGAAATTTATTATTCATCCAGAGCAATGTCTTGTTTTATTTTGAGATTCTCCCCCACCAAAGCTTCATGCACTCATGTACTTTGGAAAGGGATTGGATTATGGGAACATGCTGCATGTTCGGAGGGATAGCTTGGGAGGTTTTGTCTTCCTCCCTAGCTCCTCTGCTTGCCCTCTGCTTCCTGTCTCCACGCTATGAGAGACTCTACTCCCCCATGCCCCTATGCCATACAGCCTCTTTCCAGCCCAGCCCACTACGAACCTCTACAAACCTTTACAAACTGAGCCAAAATAAAACTTTCATTCCTTAATTATGAATGTCAGGTATTTTATTCCAGAAATGGAAAAAGTAATTACAGACAATCAGTGAAACTTTATGCGGGAACATAAGTATGGCCACACATTCATTTAAATACGAATTGATATTAATGGAATGAAGGAGGGGAAATGACACATTTTGATAGAAGTACTTGCTCTTGTAGTAGTGAACAAAGCAGAAAAGCTGAAGAAAGAAAGAAAGAAAGAAAGAGAGAGAGAGAAAGGAAGGAAGGAAGGAAGGAAGGAAGGAAGGAAGGAAGGAAGGAAGGAAGGAAGGAAGGAAGGAAGGAAGGAAAGAGAGAAAACTAAAGAGCAAAATAGGTCAGAGAGGAGCAGAAGTTATAGAAGATTAAATGAGTGGGTCAGGGAAGAATTCATTGCACAGCTGAACTGAACATTCACGTAAGAAAAATCTCCACCCCCAGAGTCCACATAGAAACAAATTGTATATGTAGCCATAACCCACATGCAGCTATTCAAATTTAAATATAATTAATTGAGTGAATTGAAAGTTCAGCTTTTCAGCTACATTTCAAGTGCTCAGTAGGCACACATGGCCAGCACCCTCCTGGGCAACACAGAACAGAATACATTCATGACTTCAGAAAGCTCTATGGATACAGTGCCAGCATGCTTGTGAATGAGTAAGGCTCTAAAACAGGTTAAATAACACGTATTGACTCAGTAAACTTTTTCCTTCACAGCAAACTCATGGACTCTTGACAAGTTATTGTAAATTCTGATTGCAATTTGAATTTAAAAAAACAACAACAACAAATAAAAACCACGCGCACCTAATAACCAACGTTTCGTTGTTAAGAGCAGCGGTTATCTTCTTTTATTTGGGTGCTGTTGTTTCCATATACCGGGGCAATAAGTGCAAATCCTAGGAGGGAAGCTGACAGCCTGGTGCGCAGGGGGTGTAACTGGAGAGCTTCAGCACAGCCTTATTTATCTCTATGGGAACACGACTTCATCTCTGAGAATGACCAGATAAGGAGGAGAATCCACTTTCGGCCAACACAACTTTTTATCTTCTATTTTCTACTAACAGAAACAGAAATCCTTCAGCAACTTATGTGACCAGCCCACTTTATATGCATAGCAGATTGAAGTTTTAAAGCTGAGATTTCTGTGTTACTCAAACATGTACCCCAAATTAATTGGAAGGAGTCTTTTCCAAAATTCAGCCCATTCAATAACATGTTTCTACAGAAACCTTATGTTTATCTATCAAAAATTAAGTAGTTTGGTTTCCAGAATCATGTTCAACTTCCAACGTCACCTTTGTAAAGCAGTGTGACAATATGGATATTTCAAACTCCCACCAGAATTAAAGTGGAAAATCCCTTAATAGCATTTATTGTAAAGCTGGTTAATAATCTAGAAATAGATTGGTCATCTGAAGATTGCATTGTGGAAAAACAAAGGAAAGCTCTGATATATCGATAATGTAGGAAACTAACATTTCTTATAAATAAGTGGGACATACTTATACACAAAAAATGTCATGTGGTTAATTTTATTCCCCACTCCCCCTAGAATATTCACATTAGTCTTCTAAAAATGATAACTTCATTTACTGGAAGTCGCTGAATGTACATTTTAAATGGTTACAATTCTTATACATCATGTGAATGTTGCCTCTGTTTTTAAAAAGTGATTACTTCATCACTTCAAAATCAGTTCAGTCTTTTACAATTAGCTTAAGATGCTGAGAACAAATCATCCCTCATTAATAAACTTTTTTTGAGCAACAGCAGATCCTTCTGAAGTACCCAGCTTGACCAGGCAAACCTTGGGAGATTTTTAAATGACGGTGTATTTACTGTGCATTGAACTCTTCCCACAAACACTGTATGTTGGATACGTAGTACTGTAAAATAAGCATTCTTCACGGTTGATGGTAAAGCCACTGTCCTAATCTGCCATTCAAGTTTAAATCTGATAATAATGGTTACTTTACCTCAAGAGAAATCCTACAGGCAAACATGTCATGAGTGGGCCAGTTTGACTGAGAACAGACCCACGACACTGGTCATAAAGGGTAAACACTCAAGACATTTAACCCGGCCCCAAAGTACTAAATGGAAGGGGATGGTCATCTGGCTTATGAATCACCTAATTGACGTGTCAGAAAATACACGTTTTATTGACAGAAGGTGATTGTAGGAGAGAGTCATTTTTCATACCTGCTTTCCTCTTTGTATTCATACCTCTGGGGGGTGCACAAAAAAACAATCTTCTGCTATAATTTAGTATCGCATGATGCCTATGAGCTTATTTCTTGCTTCTCTTTTTCACTTTAACAACTCTCCAGAAATCTGTAACTATTCCATTTCTCCACACACCTCGATTGTTTAAAGATTGAGATCTTTAATTTTTTTCTGTCCAGCGATCAGGAGTTGAATGAAGAAGTAGCACCTCATAGGCTTCTCAGCTGGACACTGTTTGCTGGCTAGTACCCCCATAGCACTGTAAGCTCATGAACACCCAACACCACCGTCACAGACACACACACACACACACACACACACACACACACACTCTATGTGCCACACACACACACACACATTTGTCTACCAAATGGTATGGGATTGACTACAAAATGTCCTCACCTGTGAAATACTTAAGGCCAGGGGCCTGCTGTTATATATCTTTGCAGCTCTTTTTAACTCTGTTTTGCTCCACCTATATTTAAAGCAACTAACTGCTTATGCATAGTGGGGACTCTATAAATATTGGTTAATTTTCACTCACTGATATAAACATTTGTTAATTTGAGTTCAATTTGTTGATGCATTGACTCCAGAAAAACATCATCAAGTAAACTCCTGGAAGAATTAATGCATTTTAACGGAAAAAGAGAAATTACTTTTTCTCAATTCTAGCCTATATAACAGACTCTGAGTATCTGTATAAGTTAATGAACTCTCTTCTGTGGTCAGGTTTTCAAATCAGTTCCCTGATCTCCAAAAAAAGCATCTCATTCCTCAGTGCATGTTAAGGCATTTCCTACACTAAAACTCTTTTGTAGGAAACTGTTTTGTAGGAAAATAACAGCTAAATAAACTATTCAACATATCCCATTTTTACCTTGCAGAAATAACAGCTCTAGGCCTTCTTATAAGTGGATAAGTCAAAATTAAAAACTGAAACTGCAGCTTATAACAAAAAGGGGAAAGAACCACTATGTAAACCTCAAATCAACAAATAATAAATGAAATTATACACATAGAAATCTGAGATAAGCATCATATATGTAGGTAGATACTAAGATGTCATTATGGTGTTAATGTTAACAATGAACTGTATTTCTGTTATTTGTAGTAACTTCTATATTGTGCATTTGTCTGTCTCCTACCTATACCCCACCCTCCAGGGACAGTGCCCAGCACCTGTGTGTGTGTGTGTGCGTGCGTGCGTGTGTGTGTGTGTGTGTGTGTGTGTGTTTAAGGGAGGATAATGTAAATGCACCCCCCAGATCTATGTCTGCTCAGAATTGACAAATTATGATCTCCAGGAATGTCTCACATCCTACAACACCGCATTCCTGTCTTACATAAAGTGAGATTTTAAAAATACCTTTTTGAAGCAGTTCTTCTATATGAAATCTTCATGTTATGAAGGGAAAAAGTCATTGACAAATAAAAATCCATTAAGAAATCCGAGGGCGAGTGGGTAGGGATATGGGTAAAAATGAGAATTAACTTGTGGCATATACTGGTACAAATTTCCCAATGTTATATGTGATTTTGAGATGTATATAAATTGTACCAATAAAGAATTCAATTAAAAAAAAAAAGAAATCCGAGGGCAACAGAGTTAGAGATTCTTGCACAATTAATACCAAGAAATTTTTAAATCCCACTAACTGGCACTATCAAGAGGACTGCAAATGTTTTAATGTCACATGTATCTCTTCTGAACCTCGAGAAGGCCTTCCAGTCTCTGGGAGTAATCCAGGAGAAGTCTCGAGTCTACCAGATCACAGCGAGGGGAGTACCCATGGCTCCATGTCACCAAATTCTTTTATAAAAGAATTTGCGAAGACTGTGACAAGTCAGGATGTGACTAAGACTTTAATCTCCTCTGCCAAGGGATAACATCTCAAATTTTTTGTTTCCTCCAGAGTATACTTTAGTTTACAGAACAATATAAGCTTAATAAATATTCAGTATTAATGACTTGGAGAAAGTTCAAAATGCTCTTCAGAATTGGGAACAAGATAAGCATATTATCTAAGGAAATGCTATTTCTCTCATAAAAATAAATGCCTAGAACATGAAGAAGTAGCATCAGCAGGAAAATCTTCTGGAGGTTGGGAACAGCTGAGCCACATACAGCCACCCTTTTTCTCATGAAATTCATCTTTGTTTTGGTGCAGAGTTGCTCAATCTTGACATTATGGGCCTTGTGGGTCATATCATTCTTGGTTGTACATTACAGAGTGCCTTTTTGTATACTGCAGAGTGTTTTACAATATCCCAGGTCTATCCACTAAATAGCTATAGCCTCCTCTACCCACCAAAATATCTCCTCTATACACTGTCAAATGTGCCCTTAGGGGCAAAATATCCCTGGCATGAAACCATTACCAAGTCCCTCCTTGATTGTTTGGCCTCAGAAAAGCCCTATTTGCTTCTGTGAAATGGCCCAAGTGGATCCCAAGTACTTTACTTCTAGGAGATAATAAAGGAAAATAAATTCAGAGAGGACCATGAATCGAAATAAATTTAGCTCTTAAACTACAGCTGACTGAAGCTCAAGGAAACAACCAATATGTTGGGATTTCTTCCCAGCTCCTGTTTTCCTTCTCTTGATGGGAATCATCCTTAAACCTTCCTCAGAGGACTTCTTCCCAGATACATAAAACCCTTGAAGACTTGATCAAGATTTCTCTGTCCAGCCAGGCACTGTGGTGAGTAGTTGGTACTTGTCATTCTAACTATTGAGGAGGCTGAAGCAGTAGGATGGCAAGTTCAAGGCAAAGGGCAACTTAGCAAGAGCCTGTCTCAAAATAAAATGGAAAAGTAATTCACCATTCCCTGAGTGAAATCTAATACTGAAAGGGGGAAGAAAAAAAAAAAGAAAACCTTCTTTGTCCAGTCTGTGAGATGTAAACAAAGAAATGCAGTGAAAATTTAAAATTTGGGGGTGGTTCTGGAGCCTGTCTGGCAAACAAAAGGTCCCTAGTTTGAGCCCTGGTAACCACATACCACAGTGCCAGGCGTGGTGACTCATACCTATAATCCCAGCTCTCGGGGGGCAGAGGCAGGAGGATTGCTGTGAGTTTGAGACTTGCCTGGGCTACATAGTGAGCTCAGGATCAGCCTGAACTACAAACGGGAGACACTGTCTCAAAACAAAATTTAAATTTTAAAAAATTATTACAGTATTTGTTGTTGGTTAATTTCATAATAGCAACCATTCTTTGTGGAATGAGATGGAATCTCAATGTTATTTTCATCAGTATCTCTCAAATGACTAGTGATATTGAACATTTCTTCATGTGTTTCTTAGCTGCTTTTACTTCTTCCTCTGAAAAGTGTCTGTTCATTTCAGATGCCCATTTTTGAAATGGGTCTTTAAATTGGGGGGGCTGATTTTTTTAATCTCTTTGTGTATTCTAGATAGTAGACCTTTGTCTGAGAAATTGCTGATAAAATTTTTTTCCCAACTTGTTGGTTGTCTTTTCACTCTGCCAGTGGCTTCTTTTGCTGTGCAGGTGAGGCTGTGGGGAGAAAGGAACTCTAACTCCACTGTTGGTGGAAGTGTAGACTGGTACAACCACTATGGAGATCAGTGTGGAGAGTCCTCAAAGAACTAGGATGAGAGCTTCCATTTGACCCTGCTCTTCCCCTGCTGGGGATATACATGAAAGAATTGCAAGATTCATAGCACAGGGACATATGTGCACCCACATTAATAGCAGCTCAGTTTGTGATAGCTAAATCTTGGAAACAACCCAAATGCCTATCAACTGGACACTGGATAAAGAAGGTGTGCTTTTTCTATAAAATGGAGTATTATTCACCATAAAGAATAATAAGTTTGAGTCATTTATACTCAAATGGATATACTTCAGGACATGTTCACAAGTGAAATAAATAGGTTACAGATATTGTAACTATTGTATCTTTTCCCTGGTATGAGAAACCAAAGATGTAAATGAGCTCTAGAATGTATGATAGATATTGTGAAATAGAAAATATTCGAAGGGAAATGGGGTGTAAAGGTAAGTACCAAGGGGAAGAAGAAATATGGTGGTAATAAAAAAGGGAAACAAAGCTTATGTCTATAGGGGTGGGGAGTTGTAGGTTGGGTGGGGGAATGGGAGAAAATGAGAATTAAATTGTGTCATATACTGGTACAAATTCTCAAAAAAATTATTACAGTAAAACTTCCATTGTCATTAATCCCCTGAAAAATTCCTATCTTTAGTTACACTATTTTGACACTTCCATGTCCTGAATCTACAAGAAATATGTTGACTTTTCATATCCATTTTGACTTTGGAAAAGAGACAGAAGTTATACAGTGCCAGATAGAAGGAAAAAGGTAGACAAAGACACACCATAATATTTTATGATCCTGTCCTTTTACTAAATGATATTCAGCAGCAACATTCACTGTATTTTTTAGTGAACCATGTAATGACACTTATGAAGGAGGGCTTCCAGAAATGCTTCAGAAAGTGTCAGAAATGACAAGACAAAAGTTCTCAACATAGGCCAGAGAGTGGTTTCCATGCCTGCCTAGCAAGCCCAAGGTCCTGAGTTCGATCCCTGGTAACCACATACAATAATATCAGGCATGGTGACTCATGCCAAACAGCAGTCAGTACCACATACCACAATGCCAGGTGTGATGGCTCAAACCTGTAATCCCAGCACTAGGGAGGCAGAGGCAGGAGGATTACTGTGGGTTTAAGGCTCCTGGGCTACATACTGAGTTCAGGGCCAGCCTGAACTACAAAGTGAGACCCTGTCTTAAAAAAAAAAAAAAGTGCTCAACATGAGATGGCATATTTTGAGGGCTGTTTATACTGTGTTCACTTTAATAAATATTTTATTTTAAAATATTCCCTGTATATTTTGAGCATACTTTGCACATTCCCAGGTCTTCCCTGAATTCCTTTTTTTTTTTTTTTTGAGGCAGGGTCTCGCTTTGTAGTTCAAGCTGGCCCTCAGCTTACTATGTAGCCCATGTAAGCCTGGAACTCAGCAATCTTCCTGCCTCTGCCTCCCAAGTGCTAGGATTACAAGTGTGAGTGACCACACCCAGCACTATGGTATGTGGTATTGCTTGCTGGTGGGCGTGAGTCACCACGCCCAACACTGTATGTGGTTACTGGGATCGAACTCAGGGCCTTGCGCTTGCAAGGCAGGCACTAGAACCACTGAGCTAAATCTCTGGCTCCCTCAATTCCTTTTTACCACCTAAAGATATTCCTCTCCCTCCAGATAACTGAAACAGGGGTAATCTCACCAAGGTAACCCTATTTTATTAGAATAAAACAGCCACGACCTCTATCGAGAGAAACACAATGATAGTTCTAGAGGGGCTGTTTCCCTATGCAGGATCATACAACACATCCTGAAGAATTACTTCAAAAGTCACCCATGTGCTCACTTTATTTTTTCTGAGAACATCTATTGCTTCCTACTGATCTCTCAGAGTCACCAGGGAGGATATGCAAAAGAATGAAGGGCATCCGGCTTGGTATGCTCAGCTGGCTGTCACCTCTGCTGCCAGCAGTGATCCACATTGGCATGCTGGGATGGGCTGGCGCATTAGGTGGCCAGAGGAGGACATTTCTTCTATAAAGGCTTTCATTTGTTTTCATCACAGTGATGCACAATTTTCTGCCTTCTCTGCCCCTGCCATGTTTTCTGCAAAGAGAAATCATCACTTTAGACTTTTAGCATATCTGCTCACTTAGTCATGTAAGTTCTGTGTTCTCCAAAATAAGACCAAGGAAGAAAAAGTAACAGAACAAAATCAAAAATTAAGAAGAATAAATGACCGCTGAGTTTCCTGGGGAAAACACTGAGCTGAGGTGGGTGGAAGGCTCCAGGGAGGAGGCTTTTCTCCACGAGAAGTAATTCTAAGAGGTACGAGAATGAATTTAGAGAGCCCAGCAACTATGTTGAAGTTCCCAAAGATAGTTGGATGTTCACTCAGGACTGAAATGGGGTACTTAATCCAAGTGATAAAGAAGTCAGGCCAAATCAGTATCTAGTGTTTATTTTTAATGTGTGTTCATTTTTGGTATTTATTTCACAATATTGGCTTGAATATCACCCCTGGCGTTGGGTCGTCAGCAATTTGCTGTTTGGTATTGAACAAGTCTGACTGCTTCTGAACTCAGATCCTCCACTTATAAAATGAGATCTAGATCATTTCTTTTAGTTTCAGGATATTGTGTGTTTTTTACTAGAAGTTATCATAAGTATTTCTTAATAAAAATGTGTGCGATAAAAATTTTGTCATGAAAATGCCTTCCCAAAATATTTCCTGATTTGAATTATCTTCCATTAAATGTGATGTTCATTGGTCTGATACTGTCTACTCTAAATTATCCTTCTTACTACTTATTTATTTTACCTACTTCCACTCCCTCTACCTTTGCCTGGTTAAATCTTACTCATTTTCTGGGTTTCAATTCAAACATTAGCCCTCTAGACACATTATTACTATTATCTGTGCAGAATAATATTTTCTTCCTTGCTTATTTTTTTTTTTTGAGACAGGGTCTCACTCCATAGTTCAGGCTGGACCTGAGCTCACTATGTAGCCCAGGCGAACTCAGCAATCCTCCTGCCTCTGCCTCCCAAGTGCTGGGATGACAGGCATGACCCACCACGCCCAGCACTGTGTATGTGGTATTGATGGTTGGTGGGCATGAGTCTCCATGCCCAGCATTGTATGTGGTACTGGGGATTGAACTCAGGACCTTGCGCCTGCAAGGAAGGCGCCGGAACCACTGAGCTAACCCTCCGGCCCTCTTTCTTGCTTTTTTTTTTCTTTTTTTTTTTTGTCATATTGTCTGTATATGTCTATCATTACACTTAGCACAACATAATACGATCACTTAAATGCAAGAAACATATCTCTTTTTTCCACCTCTTTTATCTTTGTGAATGCAGAGCCTAGCCTAGTAAATAGATCATTGAAGATATACAAATATATAGTGTATCTTCTGATTTTTCCTGAACACATCTGTGACTATAGTATGTAGCTTTATAGAAACAAGGACACTAAAAAAAAATGCCACTATAAAGAAAAGCAGTTCCACCTAATTTATATCATATCCTAAACCTTAAAAAAAGGAATTACAGAAAGTTTGAGAAGTGAGTTATCACTCAACTTTTAGTGAAAAAGTTTAACATAAATTGCATGATCAAAGCAAAAGATAAGGTCCTTATAAGGCCCTAAAAGATGTGTACAGTCTGGATCGATCCTGCCATCTACTTCTGTGATCTCATGCACTACTGATTCTCCTCTTCCTTCCCCAGTTCCAGTCCAGCCAAGGAGACACAGCCATTACTCCAACCTCAAGACATTCATGCTTTGGATTTGCTTGGCCTAAACCCCCGCCCCCAGTTTGCCACTTGCTTTAGGCTTCACTTCCTTGCATGTCTTTGCTCAGAGGTTA
>PVIC010056843.1:0-10825 GCA_004025085.1 Thryonomys swinderianus
AAATACACTTAATTCCATCACTCTTGCCACTTTCTGGTAGTTCTAAAGTTCTGCTCTATCTTTCATTACACTGTTGTGGCTGTCGCCAGGTCCTGAATCAATTTACAGCTTTCACCTTTTGTGGTCATTTTGCTTTGGGGTAAGAGCCATAAGTTGCCCAGTACCAGATCCACTGGACAGGATGGCTAAGACCACACACCTTGTCATGTTTTAAGCAGACTGCCTTTTTGCTACATTGCCATTTGGTGGCAGCATTCGCTCTATTTTTTTTTTAAATCACCCTTGCACTCAAGAAAGGAGGGTTCCAGAACCAATCCATAAAGTGGCATGATCGATAAAGTAACTGTTCCAGATGGGGACAAGGAGGTTATATTTCAAGAAGGATTAATGCTAATGGTTTTTGTTGTATAATTTTCTGTGTATTTTTACCGTACATTCTGATCACTCCTTATATGTATACAGCTTAAAAGGAATCTACTGCTATTTTACTGGATCTTCTGTATTAAATTTTAAGCTAAGCTTTAGTGTATTTTCTTTTCAGAATCTAAACTACCAGGTAGACTATGAGCCACAAGCAACTCTGCTTCATTTGTATTCTTTGTAAAACTATAGGGTAAGACATTTGGAGTACCACACTGGCTTGTGCTCAGGTAAAAGCTGTTAATACAATTAAGTAAAATTCTGTACAATGTGTTGTATACTTTTTTTTTTTTTTTTTGCTTTTTGGAGACAGGGTCTCACTTTGTAGTTCAGGCGGGCCCTGAGCTCACTATGGTGCCCAGGCAAGCCACCGCAAACTCAGCAATCCTCCTGTCTCTGCCTCCCGAGTGCTGGGATTACAGGCATGAGCCACCACGTCCGGCATTGTGGTATGCGGTGTTGATTGTTGGTGGGCGTGTCTCCACGCCCAGCATTATATGTGGTTACCCGGGATTGAACTCAGGTCCTTGCGCTTGCGAGACAGGCACCGGAACCACTGAGCTAACCCTCCGGCCCTGTGTTGTATACTTTTAAGGAAAGTTCTGAAGAGAGTTGTGGCCACACATGCCATCCGAGACAAGGACACTGACAGAACATGTGCACAGCACACAACCTGGGCCTCAGCTCTAGCTCTCCACTGCTCAACACAGACGACTCTAAGTGGGTCACAATATATCTGGCTTCAACTTCTCATCTGTGAAACTGAGACAGCAATAATAACTAAATCTCACACAGCTTTTATGAGGATTGAGTGACCTAAAGCACTTAAAACAGCACCATGAGTTTAACTTTCTTCCTTCCTCCTTTTCTTGGGGGTGGGGTATTTGCCTAAGATACTATCCTAAACAACACTGTAGCAGTTTAATGCTTACAAAGTTGCTAGGTGTAAACCTAAGCAGCTTTAAAAACTCTAAGATAACAGAACTTGTAGGGGAAAAAAATGGATGTGTACACACGTTAAACACTGGTTTCTCTTAATAAACATTTTTCCAAAAACATGGGAGATGAAACAAATTCCTTTACAAACTACTACACTCAAACAAAGCCTCAGACCCTACTCTAAGTTCCTCTCTACCTCAACAAATAGGTACTCTTCTCCCTCTGAGCAAATCCCAGTCTGTTAACTTTTTGTGATTCAGAGGATCACAGCTGACTTAACAGAATAGCCACGCAGAAGCATTTGGGATTGGATTGGTTTTAAAATACAAACTTGTTTTCTTCTAATACCAGATCCAGACTCACTACTAATCTTACACTGCACCAAGTGACCTTGTACCTCCTGGTGCCATGTACAGGGAAATACACGAACAATATAAAGCTCAATATTCATGAGATGTAACATGAGTTAACAAGAAACGGTGGATTAATCTTTAAAAATAATCTCCATATTTTAAGAAACAAATAGACAACTTTTAAATTAAGCCAGCTTTCCTCAAGCAAGTCTGTTAAGTCTGTTCTGAGAATGGTTTACTGGTTAAAATGATTAAAGAACTCAATATAATGAAGTTTATCTTCATTTAGAAGTATATTTTATTTGGAAATCAAACTATTCATGACTGACCTGCTATCACTTTATCTGACCCACTGTGAAATCACGTTTCAGGTAGTATAACAGAAATATTAAATAATCTCTCAAAACTAAACATTAACTACAAAGCGAGACCCTGTCTCCAAAAAGAAAAAAAAAAAAAAAAACTAAACATTAACATGAAAATAACAGGTTCAAATACAAACATCACAACAAAGGCTCTTTCTCCTCAAACGGCTCATGTACCAACTGTCTCAGCTAAGTCTACCTGGGATTTGTCCTGTTCCAGCCTTTTCTTCTGCCTGACGATGTCCTCCAGGTGACACACTGATCTGGCTACAACTGGGTCAACGTCAAACAAATCATGTGAAGTCAAGGAAGTTTCCTGCCGCAACATCCACTTGTAAAAGGGTAAGCCCAAGGGTAGGTCCACCTGCAAGAGAGCACGCCAAGACTCCACCTGTCAGAAACCTCTGCCACTTCCAGGGGTTTCCTCCAGAAGGACCATGTGATTCCCAAGAAGGAAAATAGTTTAGGAATTGATTTCCCATGCTTTAAACTGATTATTTCAATTTGGATCCCTGATCATTATGAATAACTCAGAATAACAATGAACCCTACTTAAATAATAACACTACAAAGGAATTATTCAATGGTAGACATATATTTTCCGTAACACATTTTATATGGCAACCTCTAAAAACACCAAGTGTTACCATATTTTAAGTCAAGTAAACTCAATTTCACTGTATTCTACATTACTCAATATTCTAAAACAAGAAATTAAAATGAATTTATTAAATTTAAAAACAGAAAAATGAAATTTCTAAAATAACAAATAAACGGTGTACTCTTTTAAAGTGAAAATGTAAGCTTGTGATTTGACATCAGATGAAAATGTCTTAACATATACTGACAAAGCATCTCAAAAATGTAAGAAGAGGAAATGAAGAAAAGTCCAGAAATATTCAAACCTCCATGATACTGATTACTTGGGTTACTTTCACAAGAGCAGTCTAGTGGAAATTTATTGAGACTGAGAGCTACATGCTCAACTTTCCTACTGAATTAAAGATGTAATGTTAAACACTTTTAATAATATAAATAAGGCTACCCAATAACACTGCCTGATTCTTTGAACATTGGCCATTCAAGGAGTGGTCCACAGACTGGCAGCTGGGCAGCTCCTGAAAGCTGCTATAAAAATCGAGTCAGGCAGTCAGAGAGCCTCACCCAGGCCCTAGTGAATCAGAGCTGGCATTTGTCACAGAATCTCCAAGTAATTCATACGCACCTTAAAGTTTGAGAGCAGTGCTTAAAATACAGCATTGAGTGCAGGGGACTAAGGTACTTTCACAGAACATTGTACACCAAAATTGTAGAAAAGCAAACAATCCTAAACTTACCAATCTGAAATCCATGATAGCCTTAGCCATTAATTTTCCTAAGAAGCGAAACTTCATCTTAACCTTTGCGATATGAGCTGGCTTAGCTGTCCTACCAAAGGGAAGCGCAAACAGGCCCTGGAGGTTTTGAATATACTTGGTCCCTTCTTGGCTTCCTGTAAAACGAGCAATTCACCAAACTTCAGATGATATTTCCAAATCAAAACAAAACAAAACCTAATAACTTAAGATCATTTAAGAAATTCAATATTCTCAAAATTGGAAAGGAGCTTAGTGAGTGAAGTCCTCTAGACATGAAGGGCCTTCTCTATTTGATAAATGAGGAAACAGGGACTAAAAGGAATTAAAAGCAGAGAATGGCCCCTTGATACATATTAAATTAAAATATATTTAATGACCAATATTGTGAGGGTTGTTACCTGATCTGTGTAACACAAACTGACTAACTCACAGGTCAACATTACCTTTTGGGTTGCTAAGAGTTACTTCTTCACCTCTCCAGAGACCCAGGTCAGCTCTCTGTAGTTCCTGAGATACAAGTGCATAGAACTCCAGTGTAGGCCCAAGACCTGTACCAACCTACAAAAAAAAAAAAAAGAAGAAGAATTTCAAATTTTAGAAATTTATATTGTAGTCTTTTCACCTGTCAACTTTTTGGCAATGCAGATACTAACAGCACAACTGTTTATCAGGACACATGGAGAGCATTTTCCAAAATGCCTTGGTCAACCACAGTAAGGAGCACCAATACTTTAATTTCCTACTTCTCATGGCCCCAAGATTTTTTTCTTTTTTCTTTTTTTTTGAGACAGGGTCTTGCTGGCTCTCAGCTCACTAAGTAGCCCAGGCAAGCCTGGAACTTAGCAATCCTCCTGCCTCTGCCTCCCGAGTGCTGGGATTACAGGTGTGAGCCACACTCCCAGCATGACCCCAAGATTTTAATGTGGGGGTCCAGCTTGTATACTGATGAAGGTACTGCAGCAGCTGCGTGTCTTTCCTCTGGACACAACAAGGCATGATTTATATGTGGCTCTCTTTCCTCTTTCTCTCTCTGGTGCTTATTACAAAACCAACTCAAATGTCACCTTCCCAGGAAAAGCTTCCCTATCTGTTCTCACGCAGCTTGTCTACTTAATTACCTTATTACTTTGCCACAATATTATGATATGCTGGCACACTTCACATGAGGATAATTACTTTACTCCCGCTGTACCCAGATTGTGCTGATCACATACTGGTAGTAGCCACATAATAGGAATTGTCAAACACAATAAAAATAAGAAATGGGGTACCCATGCCAGCACCCGGAGTGTTAACTTAGCTTCATCCAGCACACCAGTGCTTCTTCAGGCCCCATGGTGCACTGAGATTCTTGGATCTGATTAGGACACACACACAGGAAGGTGGCCATGTCCTCAAGATTCTCATCTGCTAGGTCCAGTTTAGCAACTGGGCATAGGTAACTATACAGGCTTGAATGAAACCATGAGTCACATGACAAAATGTGCCCAGGACAGTGCCAACAAGCTTTACCATTCCTTCATGTTCTAGCAAGATACATACCACTGACTCAGACTGTAAAGAAAGATAGGTAGGTAATCACAAGTTCTTAGTGCAGGTTATAGGTTAACACTCACTGTTATCTGTTAAGAAGGCTGCATCTCAGACCAACTGAAAGCAAATGCACTATTTTACCATCATTGTTTAATTTTTTAAATTTTATTTTAAAAATGACCCACATTAGCTTAAAAATATTACACGTAGCCTACCAAATGTTTACTGCCTTTCAGCATAGTGATAGGCTGCCCTACTGATGCCTTAATTCCACTCCTGCCAAGAGTTCCAAATTGCTCACCCCTCAGCCAGTGCTCTCACAGGAACTTTGCATCTGCCCTTGGCTCCTCCCCTTCTCCCTCTTCACAATCTAAACCAGCAGTAACCACAGGACGTGCCACTGTCAAAACATATAAACTGACAACACCTGTCCTGACCTCTCTTATCTGGACTGCAGCTACAGCCTCCAGAGTGGTCCTTGCCCTGGCCTTCCTGGAATCCTGCATCTCTTCTCACAACAGAAAGAGTGATCCTTAGCAGACATAAGCAGCAGCATCCTTTTGCATCCCTGAAACTGTCTTACCTCACTTAAAGCAAAACTTTCAGCACAGCATGGGTCCAATGTGCGCCCCCTACTGGTGCCCTATATCTGACCCCTCTGCCCTGTCTTTACCTTGCCTTGCTCATTGTCTGGCCTGCCGATCAGGCCGCCATGCCTATTCTTCTCCCAACACTGCCCTCTCTTCCCATCGTGCCAGTCCTTCTATTTTGTTCTACTTGTCTTCACTACACAGCTTAATATGCATGCATGTACACAAGCATGTGTGTCAGCCTTCCTTCCTAATTTAAAAGAAAAATTCTTTAATGGTAAGGACCCTGTATATGTGCTTTCTACTGAATTCCAGGTATTGCATGAGAGAAGAAAAAGCAGATCCTGCAGAAACTCACTGTTTCCACCAGATGGTGCTTTAAAGCCAGTTCATTCTTTCCTCTTAACAGAATTATTCCAGGCTAGAGGCACAGCCTGGAAGTCCCAGATCAAATTAGTCTATTTCCTTCATTCTAATACTAAAAGTAAAACAAGCTTAATTTAAAATGTTAAATCCCATCAGCATAAGTGAAAGTCTTCCTCTGTTGATCTCTGCAGGAGACAGAAGGGCCAGGTCACCATCTCTTCAGGCAGTAGAAACCCTACAGATAAAGCTGACCTTTCTAGGAATTTTCCTTCTAACCCAGTCACTCTATTAAAAAGGCAGTAGCTACTTACACCTTTTTGCTCACCAATCACTCTAACAATATGACGCTGAGGACTAGATGTTCTGAGATGAGGACCAATGAGATTACAGAATTCATTGAACCCCACATGGTCAGTGAAGTGGGAATACCAGGCTCAAGCTTCCACTATCCCAAAGAGACCAGACGCCTTGTAGCTTTAATCCTTGGGCCTTAGTTAGCTTTCTGAGCCCAGCGTCTAATTCTTCATTATTTGCCAATGATCTCACTTATAGGTGGGGAAGATTTTGATCTGATGTTCCTGATTAGGATTCTTCCAGAGCTAGTTAGAAAAACCTTAAAGGCCACTGGTTGATTTTGTGAGGCTGATTGTGACTCACAACCTGAAGGACTGTGCATCTAGAAAGCTAGTTACTGGAATCTTTTCCTGAGTCAACAGGTAAGACCATCGAGGAAAATGATAAAACTTTTGATTTCTGCAGCAGCAATTCAATCCTGCTGCTCTTCTAAGTTTATATGGGATTCATGTAAGACAGTTTCAACAAAGCCATAAAGAATGGGAGAGGGGAAAAAAAGATATATTCCTGAGCAGACTGCATAGCTCAACTTAATATGCTGGAGTGAAAAAGTAGAAACCATGTTTGAATAAAGAACAATAACTTAATTCAAGCAAAGGTCTTGTAGTCCTACAAATAAGAAATGTGACTATATCATGAGGTGTATATAGGAATTAAATTAAAACAAAACAAATGTGACTATATATACATGTAAGAATTAAATCCTCTGAGCAAAAGCCGTGTTGGGGGGGGACCAAAACAAAACCTGAATCTCTTAACCCAGGAGTCCAGGGCCCCCATCCCATCTGGCCATGGCTGGTCACTCACCTGTGCTCACATCACCCACTCCCCTCCACACCTGGGCCTGTGTCTAAAAGCACCATCTAACAGGGAAAGGAGTCCCGTACCCACCAGATCTAACGCCAGAGCTTCCTCTCCACAAGGCCTCAAACCCCCAATCCAGAAGCCAAGAGAGTTTGGTACTGAGGACACTCACTTGTCACCCTTTTCAGTGCTGTCTGTCTTGCTCTTCTGTAATCGTCTGAAGCAGAAATTTTGTCTTAACCTGGGCCACTGACACATGGTACACGTTTCAAGACATTACAGCTCAAAAGTACTCTGTTTTTGCTTTTTTGAGACAGAGTCTTTAGGTACAGTTCAGGCTGCCTTGGACTCATGGTAACCCTCTTGCCAAGGCCTCCTGAGTGCTGGGATTATAGGCACATGCCACCACATCCAGCTCAAAATTTTTTTTTGTTAACTGAATACTCTTGAATTAACTTTTCAGTGTAAAATGCTTAAGAAAATGAAGAATTAAAGTCATGATTAAAAGTACGTGGATAGGGCCAGAGATTTACCTTAGCGGTTCTGGTGCCTGCCTAGCAAGCACAACGTTACTGGTTCGATCCCCAGTAACCACATACAACAACGCCGGGTGTGGTGACTTGTGCTCACCAGCAATCAGTACCACATACTACAATGCCAGCTGTGGTGGCTTGAGGATTGCTGAATTCAAGGTTTGACTAGGCTACATAATTAGCTCAGAGCCAGCCTGAACTACAAAGCAAGGCCCTGTCTCAAAAAAAAAAAGTACTTGGATGTCTACAGATATTACTGTAACTTAAAATTGTTAAGTACTTACCATAAACAAGGTACTGTCTTAACTCTTCTCTTATGTAACACAAACCCATTCACAACTATGAGTTTGTTTTATTATTATGAACAATTCATAAATACAAAAGCTGGGGCAAAAGAATGGCTACAGCAGAAGATTTGAAAGTTTAAGTCCATAAGGGGTTCACAAGCCAAAACTCTCAAGTTTTATCCTTACAACTTTGAATTAGATTAGAACATACAAAAAAAATTACTTGGCCCTTTGATATTCTGTTCTGCCTCTTGAAAATCATCTCAAATGACACAGGAAACTACTGGAAAGAAGAAGTAAAATCATTTTCATTCATAGATGAATGATTATTTACAATATGATTCAGCAAGATACAACTGGCAGATTACACCTCAGGCCTGGCCCTCTCCAGTTTGTGTTTCCAGAAAAATGTGAACTAAAATCCCAGTAAAATACTACTACAACTACCTTAGAAAAACTGAAATTAAAAGGAGACTGGTCAGACCACATGTGTTAAGTATGGAAAGCAACTGCAAACTCACATGCACACACTACTGACAGGAATGTAAACTGTTAAGGTTTCTATCTAGGTGTCTCTCAAAGCCTCGTGCAGTCACAGGTGAGGCTTTTTCAGAGGTGGCTGGATCTAAAGCATGTGGTTACTAAAGTAGTCCCCTCACTGTTCTGGTGCTCACAGAGCTGGGTAACCTAGACGGAATAAAAAGGGAGATGAAGCTGCTATTGTCACTGGCCTCACTGAATTCTGCCTATTGTACATGGTATCTGCTCTGCTCAGCCCCTCTACCAGCCTGCCTTGGAGCCAGCCAATCACAGACTGGAACCTCTATGAACTGTGAGCCAAAATACACCTTTCCTCTTTTAACTCTGGATGTCAATCAATGGGAAAATTAAAACATAAACCATGACAGCCGCTTTGGAAAAGTTTGACATTTATTCAAAGAAGTTAAAACAACTTACCCAATAACTTAGCAATTAAATTCTAAATTAAATTATTTAAATTAGTTTACCCAAGAGAACTAAAAATTTATGTCTACACAAAGACTTGGAACACAAATATTCATAGCAGTGTTATGCAAACTATGAACTAATCCAAATGTGCATTCAGCAGGTGACTGGCAACCATGTTATGAAACACCCATTCAACAGGATACCACTTACTACGGAATTAGAAAGGAAATAAATTGGTACATGCAGCAACACAGATGAGGACTCTCACAAGCACTATGGTAAGTGAATGAAGACAATTTGCTACACAGCAAACGATTACATTTATTGTGAGATTGTGACTGGCTGATGACACTGAAGGAGCGAAAGTGACTATGAAGTGGCCTGAGAGCTGCTGGGAGGTATAAGTGTACAATTTATTGCTGTATTGCTCTGAGCCTATTTTTGTTTTTCTGAGACAGGGTCTCGCTTTGTAGTTCAGGCTGGCCCTGAGCTCACTATGTAGCCCAGGAAAACCTTGGACTCAGCAATCCTCCTGTCTCTGCCTCCCAAGTGCTGGGATTACAGGCATGAGCCACCACGGCCAGCTCTGAGCCTATTTTTTAAAAGACAAGTATTTCTAAAGCTCTTAGATGTTTAAAATATTCTTTCACCTTATAAACTTTCCTTCACATGGTATCTGCTCTGCTCAGCCCCTTTTAATACCTGACAAATGCTTTTTTATGTAACTCCATTTGATCGGGACCAGGCAATGCAAAGATTACTTTGCATTATACATTCTGATGCAAAAGAAACAAATCTAGTTTTTTATAACCATAGTTAACACTCTGAAAAATGGAGAATCTAAAACTCAATGGGAAGAACTTACAGCGAATCTTCAATTTTAAATTTCCCAATGCCTTTGAGAATTTCATAGCACTAAGAAACTCAAATGTTATTTTATGACAAGCAAGAGTCTAATCACAACTAGATTCATATGCTCACCTCGTTCTCATACTGGATTTCTAACATGGCCCGGGAGCTGCCAAGGTCCTGCATCACAGACTCGGCTTGTTTCAACAGCTCTTCTCTGTTCACAGTTCGCTACAAAGAAAGAGACGTGAGGAAACTACGCGCTACTTGCACCTTTAATCAACAGGTGGCTTTTCCTGAAGCGCAAGATCATCAATTGTTAAAGAAGTACTTCCTTAAACACCTACCTCAGAAAGCCTTAAAAAGTAGCTGGATTGCTACAAGCATCAAGAACCTCCTGGCATACATGAAGGAAAGTTAGATCCAAGTGCAATTACTAATTTATCTTGAGTCCATGAGAAGTTCAGAAAATTCAAGTTGGAAAAGAAATCATTTCTGTGGCCCTGCCGAACACGAATGCAATTCAGGGCTACAGCTCCAAGAAACCTCCCTGAGCACAGAGGGAGAAATAGCCTGGCCAGTAACCCAGGTGAGCTGGGGCCTAAGGGCTGACTGGCCAAGATCCTGCAAAGCACTGGTACCAACACAGGTGAGATATGAGAATGAGACCGGCCCTACCATCTATCTAAAGTAGGACAACAGCACTGCCTCTGGACTCCTTGCCAAGCAAATGAAGATTTTTCAATCAGAGTAGTTTTTAACTTTTTTTTTTTGGCTTTTTATCTTATTACAAACCCCTCCTGTTTAACGCAAATACCAATGACTCCTATGAAACTTGGAGATCAACTTTTGGAAGAGAGATATCCTCAGAAAACAAAGGGAAGATGGACAGAAAAGTCCTATGTTTTTAAAGTAGAATGCAGGTCAGAAATGTAGGACTGTTCGTGGATGGAGGGGCTTCAAGCACTGTGGTTCATCGCCACGACTGTGCTGCTACCACTGAAGAGTAGGAAGCAACGTCAACAGCACAAGCTGGCTGGCACAGAGACACAAAATACATGAAAAACTTTATTTCTGTCTCTTCTAATTGGAGTAATTTTTTTTTTTTTTTTTTTTTTTTTTTTTT
>PVIC010056844.1:0-10822 GCA_004025085.1 Thryonomys swinderianus
TCTTTTTATCTTATTTTTATCTTTTTGTATCTTTTTATCTGACTTTGGGGTCTCTTGTTGGACTGAATGCTGAACTTCTGTGTAAAAGAACAGTAGACTGAAATAGTACTGGCATCCAGAAATGGCTGTCCACGTGCTTCTGTCAGGTGGTAAGAGTAGGGCCTAATTCAGGGCTTCCTGAGCATGTGACCAGTGCTGTCATGCCAGCCCCCACTGCTTAGAAGGGTCTTATACTTAATTTAATGCCCTGTTGTTACAATGTATAATTTCTTAGTAATTTGAACAAAGGGTCTTATGTTTTTATTCTTTACTGGCTTTGAAAAGTATATAGTTTAATCTAGTCAGAATTGATTTTATGTTCAAATTAGAATATCTGTAGATATGAAGACCATGATAAATGATGGAAATGCCTAAATTATTGAGCATAGATGCTTGAGTAAGCAAATAGATCCAGCCAATAAGATGATGACTTTTGGAAAACACTAATTTCTGGTCTAGAAATTAAATGTTATAGGCCATATACAGAACTAGAGGTTGCTTCAAAAACCTAAATAAAAGCTATTGATTATGTACATAGATTTCATGATCAGCCAGAATTTTCTCATAAGGATTTACCAGATTAAAAGAAGAAATGATGAATATGAATAAATTTTTAAAGACTGAATAATCAGAATAATCTTATATACCTTTAACTTACAAAATTTATTTCTACTGTCCTATAGATTTGATTATTAAGTTTGTTTATAAAAATAAGTTTCTAGGGCTGGAGATTTAGCTCAGTGGTTCTGCCACCTGCCTAGCAAGTGCAAGGTCCCTGGTTGGATCCCAGTAACCACATACAATATGACATTGGGAGCGGTGACTCATGTCCACCAGCAATCAGTACCACATCCCACAATGCTGGGTGTGGTGGCTCACACCCGTAATCCCAGCACTCGGGAGGCAGAGACAGGAGGATTGCTGAGTTCAAGGCTTGCCTGGTCTACATAGTGGGCTCAGAGTCAGCCTGAACTGTAAAGTGAGACCCTGTCTCAAAAATAAAATAAAATAAAATAAATTTTTGGGCTAGGGATTTAGCTCAGTGGTGCCACATTTGGATGGTAAGTGTAAGGACCTGAGTGTTGGGACCAAGTCCCACCAAGACAGTCTCTCAGATCACAGCATGATCTTAAAGTCCAACCAAGAGCTTTATTAGTCAGCTGGGAGCTACCCCTGCATAGGAGGAAAGCACAGAGGTAAACTGGGGCACAGTATTTAAAGGCAAAATCTACCCCACCACCCCACCTGTTACCAAGAGGTTTCTATGCAGAAGTGATTCGATCATTCTATTGTTAAAGTACAGAAATGAGTCATTACAAAAGCCAATACCAACAATTAAGATCACTGGTTACTACAGAATAGTACATTCTAAAAATATACAATCTGTGGCTCCACACATCGGTTGGGTGGACAGTTCTCAAGAAGACAAATTCCAGGTTCACAGGGAGATTACAGGGCACAAGTGAAGGTTTTTAACAAAATGGCTGTTTTTGTCAAGTTGGGTCTCACATTTCCGCTGGTTATTGTAAACTTAATCAAATCTTTGATTAGTTATGGTCTTCTCTTACAAGAAGAGGATTATATCTTTTCCTTATCACCATTAATTGTATGGAGTTTACTCTTAAGTACTTGGTCAAAGAGATTACAATGCAAGGCCCAATCATGGGCAATAATAGAAGAATACCTATTAGCCCTGTCAGAGACGATATTAGTTGTTGCCCACAGTGACCAACTGAACATAGATTGGTACCATTTTTGACTCTTTTGATTTCAATATTTGTCTTCTAAATTTTTTTATCACTGCTAAAGTGTCTCAATTTATTCGAGAATAATTTGTATAAAAACAACAGGTTGGGCTGGAGATTTAGCTCAGTAGTTCCAGCACCTGCCTAGCAAGCACAAAGTCCCTGGTTCAATCCCAGGTAACTACATACAACAATACCGGGCTTGGTACTCACAATCAGTACCACATACCACAATGTTAGGCATGCTGGCTCATGCCTGTAATCCCAGCATTCAGGAGGCAGAAGCAGAAGGATTGCTGAGTTCGAGGCTTGCTTGGGCTACATAGTGAGCTAAGGGCCAACCTGAACTACAAAACAAAACCCTGTCTCAAAAAAACAAAACAAAAACAACAGGTTTTTCCTATTGCCACACACAACCATCCTTGTTTCATAAACAATAAGTCTAACCACAATTTCTGCAACACAATTTTAGCCAATAAATCCACCTGTTTTTCTAGCCTGCAACACAATCTTAGCCAATAAATCCACCTGTTTTGCTAGCCTAGGGACTGAGTCTTTTAAATATCTTCAATCTCATGCCACTTGGTGTCTCAGAGCTTTGAAGTTTCGGTTCTGCATAATTAAAGAAATTATTCCTATGGCTGTAGATCCAGCTATTTCCAATCCTACTAGTATGGCACGAGAGTGGCGGATCCAGCCCATGACTCTAGCCTCTTTGAGTGGTGAGGAAGTTGTCAATACCACAAGATAAGGGAAAACATCCTTTCCAGTGAAGCTCAAGAGTTTTAGAGGGGTGTCTGTGGATGAGGCCAAGGTCCGGTAGCCCTGGTACACTGTTATGGGTGGCCTGTAGGGCTTGCAGGGAATGGAGCAAAGAACAGTTAGTGACTTTACTTTTGCTTTAGGGAGAAGCGGTGGTAGTCTCCATATATAACTTTAAGGTAGTGACTTGATTTGTACCAAGGCAAGAGGGAATGAAGCCAGCTACCTACCACCAGTTTTTAAACCAAGTTTTTTATTAAGGTTCTATTTATTCTCTTTATTTGCCCTGAGCATTTCAGACTATAGGCACAATGTAACTGTCACTTGATGTTCAAGCCCTTCACCAACAATTTGGATATTTGAGCCGTGAAGGCCAGGCCATTGTTGGACTCCAGGTAGTGTGGGAGGCCAAATCTAGGGATGAGCTCCTGGAGTAACACTGACAGCAGCAGTCTCTGGTCGGGTAGAGTCAGTTTTTACCCATCCTGAAAAGGTGTCCACAAAAACAAGCACATACTTATATCGGTTTTTACTTCATTTTACCTCAATGAAGTCCAGTTTTCAATGTTTTTCTGGCTGGTTACCTCTGAATCCAGTTTTTCCTGGTACCTGGAACAGATGTTTATAGGCCCCACTGGTTCTTTTGCTATTCTTTTGGTGACTTGATCTGCAGACAGAATTCTTTTCGGTAAAGAAGGTTTTAATTCTGGGACTAAAATTTAGGTAGGATTCACTCTGATCTCACATGTAGGCTTTGACAAGACTCACTTCTCAAAACAAGCCAATTGTGGGTTGAACTCTTTACAGCCTGCACTGCTTACAGCCTGCTTTGAGTATAATCAGTGGGGTGGTCTCCTCCAAGGGTCTATTAAATGCCAGATTTAAAATTTGCTAGCGGTTCTTTTTTTAAAGAAAATTGTTTAATTTTAGAATTTTGTTGACTTTAAAAATCTCATTTATTTAAAACAGCTACTTTGTACCAGAAATAGCCCTAGTGAAATGACCAAGTAAACTTTCACTGGGAAACAGATATGCAAAACTAGGTTGTAATTGTTGGTTTGCCTTATTTTAATTTAAAAAATTATAAGCTAAAAAGCCCATTTTTTTTTTCTTTTTGAGACAGGGTCTCACTTTGCAGTTCAGGCTGGCCCTGAGCTCACTATGTAGCCTAGGTAAGCCTCGAACTCAGCAATCCTCTTGTCTCTGCCTCCCCAGTGCTGGGATTACAGGCGTGAGCCACCACGCCCGGCTAAAAAGTCCATCTTAATAATAAGATGTTTATTTTTTGTGAGAATTTTAAAATGTAATTTTTAGAATAGGTAATAAAAACATGTTCTAAACTGTAAAAAATGTAAAATAAAAAAATATACAAAACATCCCTTTCATACCCTTTTCCCATCTATGCAATTTCCACCCCACAGTTCCCACTGTACTCCACAAAGAAACCTATTTGCTATGTTTGCTTTTGCAATTTGTTTAATGATGTGTTTAATAGTCAAATAGAATAGAGAGGAAGATGGTTGAGTGGGAAGCAGCAGAGACAGAGTCTCTCTCCGAGATTTGGTGTCTGAAGTGAGAACTGAAATCCATGGGAAAAGTGAGGACAGAGACTTCAATGAGTAGGAGGTGAGGTAGCAAGCAGCACTTTCTCCTCCAGCCGGCCTGGGCTTTTAGCAAGGGAACAGTGGGTCAAACCTGTAGACACGTGGTGGCTACTGACAACCCCAGAGGCCTCCACAGAGAAACACACCAGTGAAATGGAGCAATGGTGCAGTGGACAGCAATGTCTGGTGAGTTATTTGACTTCAGATGTCACACAAGAGACAGTGATTGACCAGTAGCCATCTTGGAGAGAGGTCAACTGACATCGGAATTTAGAATGGCTACAGGCTGACTCCACCTAGTGGTGATAGAGCAACACTATACAATAAAGCAAGCCCTTCCCTTGCCTCTGCGTTTTTGTTTTTGTTTTTTCCACAGAATGGTTTGTTTTGGAAATGTAACCGTTTGTACTGTTGGGCTTCTACCAAATATATCAAAATGTTTTGTAGGAGCTGAGGAATGAGCTAAGTGGTTCAGTGCCTGCCTGAAAATGTTTTGTAACTGTTTGAACTTCCTGAACTCTCAGGAATGTTCTATTAGCTCCACCCCCATCAAGAATGTTCTGTTAAACTCTGACCCCTTGCAAGAACGTTCTGTAACTCTGCCCTTCTGCTTCAGTGAGCATGCACACACCAGCTTGTATTTCAGGAAGATTCTGTAACTGTTTTGCTGCTTCTGTGAACATGCTCACCTAACCCAGACTCCTCTATAAGTAGGTTACGATTTCTAGACAAACACTCAGACTTCCGGGTATGAATGCCATTGAGCAAGCGCAATAAAAGGTTTTTCTCAACCTGTTTGAGTGACCATTGAATTCTTGAGTTGTCACGTTATGATAGCTGTGATCCAACCACTGACCTGTAACACTCAGCTATGACTCAGAGCTGTGGCACTTGGCTATAATTCTGAGCTGTTACACTTTGCTACAAGTGTGGCTTCTAGTGTCTCAGTGAGGGTGCTGAGTTCAAGTCAGCAGAGGTCAGGCAATGGAGTTCAAATCAGAAGGCACCATACTTATATTGCAGGGTCAACACATCTGGTTCCAGCCTCATAGACAGAAACCAGCCTGAACTTTAGTGGAACTAAAGTTGCAAGCTACCTGGGATTATCCATTGTCCCACCATAAAGCCACAGCTGACTTGTTGTGATTAATCAATTTGGATTTAGACTCTATATGCCCATGCTGTCTACCAGTGACGAGAGAGAGACACATACTGAATTAGATTGTTTCTTCTTCCTTTTTTCTGTGTTTTCTTGTTTTGCTTTGTTTTGTTTTCTAGATAGTTTGAATGTGGTTTCTAGTTTTGTTGTTGTTCTGTTATCTTCCTTCCTCTTTCCCCATCTTTTTCACCAGTTTCCCAAAGTTTGTATGATTTCTTTTTATCCTCCAGCCTAGCTTCTAATCTCTTCCTCTTCTTCTATTTCTCTATTTTTCCCTCTATCCCCGTTTAAATCTTTTCTCCTAAAGGTAAAATCCCTTATTAAGGGATTTATTATTGCATACAATTGTTTGGTTCATTTTAGATTTTGTTATATAACCACAAATGTAGTCTATACAGTTAAAGGAGACAAATTAATAATTACCAAAGCTTGTTATTTCCTATGCTATATTTGATGCTATTGTTACTGCTGATTGTACTACTTTGGCCAAAGTGACATAATTGTGCTAATCACTTGTTCTTCCTGATATACCAAGACTTATACTGCCTAAGAATCTTTAAAAAATAAAACTATAGGCCAGAACTGGTGGCTGGACAAAGTAGGCAGAAGCTTGTCACCCCCCAAATTGAAGAGGTAAGCTCATGCAACAAATTCAAAACCCACAAGCCAGCTACAACTAGAAGACATTTCTGAGAAGCAGTCATTTCCTAAGATTCCTGGCAATAAGAAATCCATCACGCATCTGCTAGATGATGAAAAAAAGAATAACATAAGATTGATCAGAGTCAATGAAAAGCAGGAGATACTATAAATGTAGCCCTGTTCTCAGAAGTAAAAAAGTTTGGCAGAAAACTTCCCAAACAAGGAAAAAATAGTTGACATACTGATACGTGAGACATATAGAACTTCTACTATTCATGATCAAAAAAATAGTCAAAATTCCAGAAATTTGACACAAGCACAGAACATTAAAAGCTGTAGAGAAAAGAAACAAATCACCTATAAAGAAAAACCCAGGACCAGAGATTTAGCTCAGTGGTTCCAGCACCTGCCTTGCAAGAACAAGGTCCTGAGTTTGATCCCCAGTAACCACATACCACAATCCTGGGCGTGGTAGCTCATGCCTATAATAAACAATGGAGAAAATAGGAGAAATGGACAGATTCTACACATGTATGAATTAGCAAAACTGAATCAAACAGATATAAACATTCTAAATAAACTAATATCAGCCAGTGAAACAGAATATATAATTAAAAACCTAATAAAAATGCAAAAAGCCTGGGCTTTCACAGATTCACTGCTGAATCCTACAAGAAATTTAGAGAAGACTTAATGCCACTAATTCCCAAACTGTTTAATGATATTGAAAAGGAAGCAATACTCTCAAATTATTTTGTTGAAGCAAGCATTACAATTATACACACTTAGAGGGATCCAACCCAAAAAGAGAACTACAGGGGCCAGAGATTTAGCTCAGCGGTTCTGGCCCCTGCCTCGCAAGCACAAGGTCCTGAGTTCAATCCCTGGTAACCACATACAATGTTGGGCATGGTGACTCACGCCCACCAGCCATCAATACCACATACCACAGTGCTGGGAGTGGTGGCTCACACCTGTCATCCTAGCACTCGGGAGGCAGAGACAGGAGAATTGCTGAGTTCGAGGCTTGCCTGGCTACATAGTGAGCTCAGGGCCAACCTGAACTACAAAGTGAGACCTTGTCTCAAAAAAAAAAAAATAGTGAGAACTACAGCCCCGTCTTCTTAGAGATGGAAAAACCCTTAATAAGACATTGGCAAACAAAATGCAGAAAATCATCAAAGTTATACATCATGACCAAGTAGGATTCATACCAAGGATTCAGGGATGGTTCATTGTACATAAATCAATAAATGTAATAACTATATTAACAGAACCAAAGACAAAAACCATATCATTCTCTCAATAGTTGAACAAAAGCATTTTACAAACTTAAACACCAATTCTTGATTTAAAAAAAAAACGCTCCAGAAGATTGGAATAGATGGTCTTTATGTCAATCTGATAAAAGCCATCTTTGACAAATCAATAGCCACCATCATATTGAATGGACAAAAACTGAAAGCTTTCACTCTAAAATCAGGAACAAGAGGATATCCACTGTCTCCACTCTTGTTTGGTATAGTTCTGGAAACATTAGCCACAACAATTAGACAAGAGAAAGAAATAAAAGGAATAAAGATAGGAAAGGAAGAAATTAAATTATCATTATTTGCACATGACATAATGCTCAATTTAGGGGATCCCAAAAGCTCCACCAAAAGACTTCTAGATTCAATAACCAAATTCAGTAATTTAACTGGATACAAAGTCAACCCTCAAAAATCAATAGCCTTCTTCTACATGAATAACAAACTCACTGAGAGAGAAGTTAGGTAAACAATCCTTGGGCTGGAGATTCAGCTCAGTGGATCTGGTGCCTGCATAGCACATGCAAAATCTTGAGTTTGATCCCCGGTAACCACATACAACAATACTGGGTGTGGTGACTCACACCCACCGGCAATCAGTACCACATACCACAATGTCGGGCATGGTAGCTCACACCTGTAATCCTAGCATTTGGGAGGCAAAGGCAGGAGGATTGCTGTGAGTTTGAGGCTTGCCTGGGCTACATAGTGAGTTTAGGGCCAGGCTGAACTACAAAGCGAGACCATGTCTCCAAAAAAACAAAACAAATCAAAATCCTTTTCACAGTAGCATTAAAAAGAAAAGTAAACACCTGGAAATCAATCTAACTAATGAAGTAAAAGACCTCTACATTGAAAACTACAGTACTCTGAAAAAAGACATGGAAGAGGATATCAGAAAATGGAAAGAAAACCCAATATATTGCAAATGGCAATACTTCCAAAATTGTTATACAGATTTAATGTGATCCCAACCAAAATTCCAACAGCATATCTCACAGAACTAGCGAAAACAATCCTAAAATTCATTTGGAATCAGAACAGGCCTAGAACAGTAAGACAGTGAGTATCACAATCCCTGACTTGAAATTATACTACAAAGCTTCTTCTGATAAAAACAGCATAGTACTAGCAAAAGAAACAAGCCTGAGGATCAGTGAAACAGATTAGAAGCAGAAATGACTCCAGACAAAATCACTTACCTTATCTTTGACTAAGGAGCCAAACACCTTCACTGGAACACAGACAGCCTCTTTAATAAATGGTGCTGGAAAAAAAAAACTGGATTTCCAAATTTTGGACATTGAAATTATACCCCTATTTTTCTCCACCCACTAAATTAAAATTGAAATGGATCAAAGACCTAAATAAAGCAGACCCAGGGAGGCTGGCACACACCTATAACCTTAGCACTTGGAAAGCAGAGACAGAAGGATCACTATGAGTTTGAGGCTATCCTGAGCTACATAGTGAGTTAAGGATATCCTTAATTACATCGTGATAACTTGTCTCAAAAAAGAAAAAAAAAGAGAGAGAGAGAGGAAGGAAGGGAGGAAGGAAGGAAGGAAGGAAGGAAGGAAGGAAGGAAGGAAGGAAGGAAGGAAGGAAGGAAGGAAGGAAGCAAAACTAAACAGTTTGCTGGAAAATAGGTAGAATACTTGAAGACCTTGGTGTAGGCAAAGACTATGAACAAAACCCTAATCATACAGGAATTATTATAAAGAATCAACAAATAGAATCTCATCTTATTAAAAAGCTTTTGCACAGTAAGGCAAACTACCAACAGAGTGAGGAGACAACCCAAGGTGTGGCAAAAAAAAATTTCCCAACTCTTCCTCAGACAAAGGATTATTATCTAGAATATATAAAGAACTTGAAAAAATCAGTCCCTTCCCAGGCATGGTGGCTCACACCTGTAATTTCAGCACTCAGGAGACAGAGGCAGGAAGATTGCTGAGTTTGAGGCTTGCCTGGGCTACATAGTGAGCTCAGGGCCAGCCTGAACTACAAAGTGAGACCCCACCTCAAAAAAACCAAAAAACAAAAAACAGTTCCTCAAAACTTAAAGATCCAATACAAAAATGAAATGATATACAATTCTCAGATGAGGAAGTACAAATGCCAAATAAATATATAAAACAGTGTTCACCATCACTGGTCATTAGAGACCAACGGAAATTAAAACAACAGTAAGATTTCTTCTCCCTCCAGAAAGAATGGCTGTTAAAAAAAAAAAAAACTGAGCAAATAACAAATGCTGCAGGGACTGTAGGGAAAAAGGAACCCTTCTCCACTGTTGATGGTCTGTCTATATAGACCACTGTGGAAATGAGTGTGGAGATTCCTCAAAAAACTAAAACTAGAGTTTCCACCTGACCCACTATTCCCCTTCTTAGTATCTTTCCAAAATAATCAAAAGCATCATACCACAGTAATATGTGCACATTCACCTTTATAAAAGTGTAATTTGTAATAGCTAAATCTTGGAAACAGCCCAAATGCCCATCAACCAATGAATGAAGATACTTTTTTCACACAGTGGAATACTACTCTGCCATTAAAAAGGATGTGCATGAGACATTTCTAGCTAAATGGATGTACCTTAAAAGCATACTCTTAAGTGAAATAAGTGTTTCTCTGGTGTGAGAAACTGAAGGTGGAAATATGGACCAAAATGTATAATACATATTGAAAATGGGAAGAAAATGTTCAAATGGGAAGGGAAATAAAAGAGGAAGGGAGAAAGGAAGGAAGGAAAGGACAAGAAAAAAGTGAAATAAAAGAAAAAATGGAATCAAAGCTTTTGTATATAGAGAAGGGGCCAGGTATTGAGGGGGTGAGAAAACAAGAAGGGTAGTATACATCATGTAAAGCTACAAATTCCCCTATGATGAGTGTACCATAATGTATATCTGAAATGTACCTGGGTCAGGGATTTAGCTCACTGGTTATTACGCCTGCTTCACAAGTGCAAGGTCTGGAGTTCAATCTCTGGTACAAAAAAAAAAAAAAAAGAAAACAAAATTAGAAAAATAAGCCAGGGATTTAGGTCAGTGGGACTGCACCTACCTTGTAAGCATAATGACCAGAATTCAATCCCTGGTACTGCAAAACAAAACAGAAAATGTACTGACAAATTCTTGTTTAAAAAAAAAGAGAAATTGCGACCTAGCAGACTTTAGCCTTGTGGTGACTTCTCTTACACCTGAGCAGCATGAATGACTCGTTTACAAGTATGACCTTTAGTCAAGAGTTATATTACAGGTACCATTTGAGTTTCCTAAGCAGCTTTGCAAGAAATGGGGAAACTGTTGGCTGTGAACTGCTCAGTACATTCCTGATTTTGTTTTCACTAGTGTGCTTTCTTTGTTAATGTTTTATCCTTAAAATGGTAAAACTATTCCAAAGAGCAAAACATACACCCACTTTGACTGAAAATTAGTCTTTCAGACTGTATTATCATGCAAAATAAAAACCAGCAACCCCTGTGTCATATGGGCAATTTTTAATCAAAGTAATAAACATGATTGATTCATTGATAGATCTATCTATCCATCTATC
>PVIC010056845.1:0-10829 GCA_004025085.1 Thryonomys swinderianus
CCTCCCTCCCTCCCTCCCTCCCTCCCTCCCTCCCTCCCTTCCTTCCTTCCCTCTCCCTTTCTTTCTTTGTTTTCTTTCTTTCCTTCTTCATTAGTGGTGCTGTGGCGGTACCTCAGGCTGTAAAGCTACCATATTACCAGTGAACTATACCTACGGCCCTTTCATTTATATTTTTATTTTAACATGAAGTGAATTGCCAGGGAATTCTGGATTTCTCAGGCCTTAGGCCATTTGTAGAGCTTGAGGTCAGGATCAGGGCTGGGTTGTGAATGGCTGCCATGCACATGGATGTGTCTAACCGTCTGTGAGGGGCTGCGTTCTGCCCTTAAGTGGAAGGCTGTTTGCCAGGTGGTGTGGAACTTGGGGTGCATTTTCTTGCACCCTCTGCTTCCTTAGACCAATGGCCATTCATATTCTGTTGCTAAAACTCTTAGCACTTTGTTTTAAATCTGTCCAAGTCCTCTACTCTTTATAATATTTTCTCCAGCTTTTCAAGTCATATTTCCAATACTTCCTCTTCCCTCAAAGGCATGTATCTTTCAGTACGATGTAGCCTGTACATTTTCCTCTGCATGGGCTACAACCATTGTGTGCGTGTTCCAAAGTGGGCGCTGGCGCATCCAGCGTCTGCTTGCGTTTTTCAGACAAGTCTCCTCTGAAGGCTGCAGGTCTTCCTTCCCTTCTTTTTGCCTCGAGAGAGGTTTTGGGTAGAAATTGGCCCGTTGAGTTATTAAAAACATGACACTGTCCTGACTTTTCGTCGTCTCAGATCTCAGTGGTCTCAGCTGTGTGTCCTTCCCCTGCTTCTGCGCAAGCTGGTTTGTGTCTCCTGGTCTTAGAACATTTCAGTGGTGCAGTTGGGCGTGCAGTGGTCTGATTCTGCGACAAGGGTCCGTAAACTGGGTGAAGTCTCGGTGGACAACAGATTCTTACTGTAGGACCCGCTAAGAACTCATGGGTGGATTCCCAAAGAGTGAATATACAAGCTGATGATTTGAATGAAATATCCAAATTTTGGGTGGTATTTTTATAGGAAAAATATCTTACTTAGCTACAGATTTCGGTCTTGCTATTATATCATCTATAATTTAGTTAAGATAGCTACAAGCATTCATCAACACAAGGAAATTAGGAAAAATGGAAACAAATAGAGCTTAGACTTTCTTTTAAAAAAGGTTCTTGTCCTGTAAGAGTTCCAGATGTAACAGCGTGGGACACGAGTACTGTAAAAGTAGGCATTTTATAAAAAACTCTGAGCCTGACAAGGACATGCACAGTGTTATACATTTGTTTATTTCCCCAGAACCATCCCCTGGAGGATCAGTGAGGAAAACTGTTTTTGAACTCTGTGGCCAATGGAATTACTAGTACTGTATGTGTGTCAGATTATTACAATTTTATTCATTTTTGTCAACAGAAAATACTTTTGTTCCTTTGAGTAAATAACATGCTTTCAAAATAGGAATATTAAAATGTATGCTTATGAGATTTTGCAGGTGTTTTTGTATAAATTGTTACTCTCCTACAGTTATAGTAAATTATTATTTCAAAATAATTGCAAACACCAGCTGAGCTGAGGCCCTTTCTGTAACGGGTGGGATTAAAAACATCTTCATATCAGTGTATGAAACATATCAAATATAGACAGATTATTTTTTAAAATATCTTTCTCAACTCCTAGTCCCCACTTCAGTGGGGAACAAAGAAGAGCTAGACCTGAAAATACCCACCTCGTTAATGGTGCACAGTCAGACTCTTCCATACAGATTGTGGCTCCCGGAGCACTAGATTGGAAAATGTATGACTTGCCCACTCCACTGTCTAAATGACACAAAGGCCAGAAACTGAAAGGATATTCTAGTTAAATAAATTTTTAAATTCTTTATTTATATATCCCTTTTTCTTCTTCCCGGTATTGAAAATCAAATTCAGGACCTTGCACTTGGGAGGTGCCACTTAGCTACATCTCTGGTCCTTAATCCTCTAACTTAAATAAATTAGTTTAATTTATTTAAGAATTATTTTATTATTAGCTATTAACTCATGTCTCTTGGGGGAGGAAGTAAGGAAGTATAAAAAAATGGAATATAGTTTTTACTGAGAACTCATACGTAAAATTATGTTCTTTTCTTTCCCATACTGAAAAAAGTGAAGAGCATGTTTGAAATCATTTGCATACAAACACCAAGAATGAAGCCCAGCGAGTGAAGCACAGGCAGATGTCAGAGTCAGGCCGTCCTTAGTCACATCAGGCTCCCTAAAGAAAGCTCTCGTTCCTCTGAGGCTTACGTCCTTGTTTTTTTTTTTTTTTTTTGAGACAGGGTCTCGCTTTGTAGTTCAGGCTGGCCCTGAGCTCACTATGGAGCCCAGGCAAGCCTGGAACTCAGCAGTCCTCCTGCCTCTGCCTCCCGAGTGCTGGGATGACAGGCGTGAGCCACCACGCCCGGCGATGTAAGGTCCTTTTAATAATTAACACAAGGGCAAGTGATGACAGAGGATACAGAGCAAATAAGATGGGGCAAGCCAAGCGAACTTTCCTCTGATAACACCTGGATTGTGGAGATATTGCTGTGAACAGTTGCAAAAAACAGTAGATATGAGCCGGAGATTTAGCTCAAGTGGTACCGCAGCTACTTTGGAAGCACAAGGGCCCAAGTTCGATCCCTGATACCATAAAAAAACAAAAACAAAAACAAAAAAACAAAAACAGTGGATATGAAAATAATTGAAAGGCACTCAAGACCCATAAAGGCAGGAAGTACTGGGGGGAGGCTGCGTGGCGGAGAAGACTGGAGAGGGGAACTGGTAATCTGCAGTCCCTTTGTCTTGGGGGAGGGGGGAGAACTTTGCTGAATCTGAGAGTCTAAGAATCTGAGCTCAGCACGAATAGAGGACTGTTGGCAGAGGAAAGAGAGCCAGGCAGAGCTTTTGGAAGTCTTGTGGCACTAGAATTACTGTCGAAGATGGAGAAGGACTTAAAATGTTGCTGCTTGGGCTAGTGATTTAGTGGATCCGGCACCTGCCTCGCAAGCACCGGGTCACAAGTTCAATGTCCTGTACTAAAAAAAATAAATAAATAAGTAAAAGTGCTGATTTTCCTAGGATCTGGGCGGAATTATGGAAGTGCAAAGCCGAAAGCTATAAATCTCAATCACACTCTTCTGAAAGGCGTGTGCCCTGCAGTCTCATGGCTGAGCCTTCCTTGCATACTTACTTGGAACTTGAAGCATCACGGGCTGGAATCGGGCCCACTAAGGCGGACTGGGCTCGGGCACACGGGCAGCCCAGCCTTGTGTCAGCTTAGCCCCTAAGGGCTGAAGGGGAGCGGTTCTCACTGTGTCTGGTAGAAAGTGCAGGAATTCATTTTAGAGAATAATATCCACATCCACTATAATTTTTAAATATAGAATGTTTGGCATTTAATAAAAAAATGATTAAATGCCAAAAGGTAAGGCCACCTTACTAAAATTGGACAGTGGAAACTGGCTTGAGCATAATTCAGGTATTGTTGGAAGATGCTAAAGTAGCCACGACTGACTGATGTGTCCTGTCGAGGGAAGCATGGAGACAGGCGGGACCAGGAAGCCGAAGCCGTGCTGAGACACCGAGGTGCCGAAGCAGCAAGTGGTGTTGTAGACCAGAAAATTGCCACTGAAATTGGGAACTCGCTGTTGGACTTAGATAGGAGATACGAGGTAGCAGAACAAAATACTGATGAAGGTGAAGTCAATCAAAAATGTTGAAGTACAGAGATGGTAAACAGCGAGGACACCAACAAGGGTGTAACATTAGGCTCTTTTAGAATTAGAGAGAGGAGGGAGAAAAAGGGCGAAGCAAGTCCAATGCGATAATGGACCATTCAGAACATTCCTGACAAAGAAGTTCTGTGAATTACCAGTGTCAACGTAAAGAAAACCATTAGATGTATCTTCCTAAAAGCCCGCAGAGATAAACCAACAAAAGGACCTACAATAAATTGAAAAAATGAAGCATTACCTTGAAGAAAGCAAAGTAATATAGAAAGGTGCCTTTCCAGAGAAAAGGAAAAGATAGTATATAGTTGAATATTTTCAAGGCACAGAAGGGAAATAGCTTGTGGTCTGGCACTCAGTACTCAGCAAAAGCACCAACAGAAAAGGAAGGTGCAGCTAGCTCCCCACGTTTCTTCCAACATGAACATTGCTCTCTGTGTGACTGGCTCTTGGGATTTTTCTCAGAGCATGAGTCTTGATCATTCTTCAAATGAGTAAACAAAGATCATTTCCTAGTCGTAACCGTGGGTTCACTGAATGGACAAAAAGAACCCTAATAAAGTCAGTCAGCACCTCCCCATATGAGTTTCCACTTATTTTGTGGGAGAATCTCTTGACAAAAAATATGATGGGCAAAAAAAAAAATTACCCATTTTGGATTGAAATTTCTTTTCATTCCTTCTTGTTTTAAAGAAACCAAACCAAACCAAACCCTGTCAACGTAGTGATGTGGAATTCACACGTCATTTTGTACTATGGGGGGGAACATTGTCCTCCTTCATCCTGCTGGAAGCTGGAGGGTCCTCTTCCCTTTGCGAGAGCATTTACATTCTTGATTGTACTTACGGTTTTACAACGTTCCAATTACACTGTATTACTGTGTTATTATGGACTATTTGTGTGATCACCATGTGTATACCCTGTCTCATTAAGTGACAGAAATCTTTTCAGATAGAATTAAGTCGTTAAATCCTCTTGTTAGAAGAAGAGGTTGTGAAGAACTTGGTTTTGCATAGAGACTGTATTAACAAATTAAAAAAACTGATTTAAAAGAACAGAAAAATTGGTAAAACATGAAACTACCGTGTCACACAAGAGGATACCCAATACTGTGGATAAAACATGGGAAGATGTTCACCCAGTCCTCTGGAAAGTACAGACCAAAATCATACCTTCACTAGAATTTCTCCCATCGAAGTGCTAAGCAGGCCAGACCCTGCTTAGCTTCAGAGTGTTCACTAGAATTTCTATATTTTAAAAAGACAATGAAATGTTTGTGGGATTATATGAAACACTCATATACTACTACTAGGTTTTAACTCTATTTAGTGGTGTCCCTAAAACCGAATATAAGCCTACGATATGGCTTAGCACTTTTGTTAGGCAAATACTCAATATAAGTGTGTTTATTTGTTTACTAAAAGAATTGTACCAGAATTTGCTTAGTAGTCCAGTCATAAATGCCAAGAGAATAACCCAGACACCTGTCTAGATAGATAAATATGCTTGGCATATTCGCTGGGGTACTGTAAAGCCTTTGTGGTGATGTATGACTACGATGCTGACAACACCAAAGAATCTCAAAAGTGTAGCATAGGGTGAGAGAAGCTAGCAACAAAGGACTGCAGTTGTATGATGCTGTTTATACAAAGTTCAAAGGCAGGTAAAACCAACCTATGAAATTCTAAGTAAAGGTTGTAGTTATCGCGAGGGTAGTGATTGGTAGTGGGGATCTGGGAAGACTTCTAGGTGCGCTTCTTCTTGATATATGTGCTACTTACATGGGTGGGTTTATTATGTGAGAACTCATGGAGCTATATGCTTAAGATTTCTGTATCTTTCATTAATCATGTCACACTTCAACAAAAATGTTTGCTTAAGTAACACGTGGTTTCTCTTATACGAGAGATGCAAAGTATAGATAAACTGAAGAGCAAAATACAAGATAGGTAACTGGAAACAGGGAGATACATTTTTTTTTTTTTGCAAGAAGGAAGGGGAGAAAATAGAAGTGAAGGGGATACAAAGAGAATTAAGATCTGTTGTATACCTGTTCTAGCTCCCGACAAGGATTGAATCATTATGTACCAATAACAAGAACTTTCAAGAAAGAAAAAGAAAATAGTAGGGTAATATTGTGTTTCTCCTTCAGCTGGGCTATCAGGCTGGGCTGAGGCCTAAACAGAGAGTGGCAGTCACGTAGAGATAACCTAGGGGTAAGAGACTGGGATATAGCAGAGCTGGCAATGAGTTTGGATCGGTCAGAGACGGCGCTAGGCCAAGGAGGATAGCATGGTCTTGGTGAGGAGCGACTGGCTTCTAGTTGCTGCGTTGGGGTTGACGGATTGTATGTTGAAAGAGAAGAATCAAGAATGACTCTTGAGTGTTTGGCCTGAGCATGGGATGCGTGGAATGTGGTGATATCTCTGAGGTAGGACAGTTAGAGGAGGAGGGAGATGGCAGGATGGTTTCTTAGCCAGTTTTTTTTGTTGTTGTTGTTACTGGGATATAGTCACCATCACCCACAACTTAGAGAAGGAAAGACTCATCTTGGCTCATGGTTTCAGTCCATGGTCAGTTGGTTCCACAGCAGGAATAGGATGGCACAGAGCCATTGTGGAGGACAAGGTGCTTAACCCCTGGCAGCAGAGAAGTAGAGAGAAGGTAGTGGCCAAGGAGGGGGAGGCTGGCTTTCAGGTTGTGCCCCTGGGTACTCATTTCTGAGCAACATAGTCAGCTTCTTAACTCATGATGGTGATTTCCATGCCCTCGCGATCCAGTCACTTTCCATACACACAAGACTTTGGGGGAATGTAGGTCTAAACTCTAATGAGATGGATTCCTATGTTGAACACTTTCAAAGGTAGATCACTGTCATGTTTAGTTATTACTATTATCTTTACTCACCAGGTCTTTACCTAGTATGTCTAGAGCACAAATAGATCTAGACATAAATATAGTTAAATTCTCACTTCATAGTCAATAAATATATAACTTTATAAAGTATTTTTACTGCTTGAGAGTTTTAGGAAATATGTAATTTGAAGGTTAGAAAAACAAAAAAGAATATATTGATTCCCTTAGTACTTTACTGACTTAGATTTGCTTATTTTGTAGACATTTTTCTTTTATTTTTTTCATGAAGATGGTAGTTTTACTGAAATATAGTTCTTAAACTGGTTGTTTGGTATTAAAGTGGACATTTTGTTTACATGTTTTTCTCTTTCTTTGCAGTAATTTTGTGATTACAGCTGTTCTGCTGTTGGGAACTTGACTCAGTACCAGATTTCCAATATGTTTTAGTTTTTAGAAAAAATGTTTTCAATTGTTTAAAATCTTTTATTTTTTACTGTTTATAGACAGACATCCTTTTAGGTGCTTGAAACAAAGAAAAGTCTTTACCAAATGTTTGTCTTTTGCAGATGATAAAATTTTGTTCCCGTTTCCAAATGGAACCACTTATTGTAGACATTAGTGGAAAAACACCACCTACGAAGCTGTATGGAATGCTGGAAGTGCTAAAACAAATGCCGTAGCGAGTTCTTTCTGACGCTGTCCTCTCGTTAGGGAAAAACTAAAGCCGGTGAACGTTACAGAGTCTTTGGAAAGCCCTGCTTTCGTTTCGTGGTTGTCCTTTATCTTCTGTTGACAAGGTGGCTTCTCTCTAGCTGTATCAGCCAACTTCTGGCCATACAAGCAAACTGAGATATGATTAGAGGAGTACTATAAATTCATAGAAAATTTATCTGCTTTAATGAACAAAGAAAAAAAACAAATAAAAATCAAACTATCTTCTGGACTACTCATAACTGCAACTTGATTAAATATTAAGAAATGCTGTGTCAGAAAGAGGAGCTGAGGAGGCAGCAGCGATGGCGGACTATAATGAGCTTCGTGTTGTTGTCCAAACTCTTGCTGTCGCCCCACTCATGATAGACCAGCAACGGCTCAAGCCCTAGACGGGCCCTACTGGCAGACGGAGCTTGGAGGTGTAGGACCCGTGAGGAGTCCCGAGATGAGGAGAGCTGCTCTTGGGGGGTAGCTCACCCACGTCCTCTCGGCAGGCTGCCATGCTGCCTCCTAAGCTCTCGTGAGAAGATTTCTATAAAAGGAGCAGCTTCAGGGACCCCCCCCCGCTTGAGATGGGACCATTCACCCCCACAAATGCGCTGGTCCAGATGGCTCCTCATCACCACCCTCATCATCACCAACACTGTAGCCCCTGCTTAATCTTCAGCTTTGAAAATCCAACACTGTGAGCAAAGTGAACCCTTTTACTTTATTAAATTAGTTGATTTCTGTTGTAGTAACATGAAGTAGATCAATATACCATTTTGGCACCATACTTTCTTAAAATTGACTTTCTGTTGTCATCTTCTCTTAGGATAGAATTAGAAATTTAAAAACACAAGTAATTTGATAAGCACTAATTTGATAAAAATTTATTTTTATGCAATAACTTTAATAATTATTAATAACTTTAGTGTATGCCTTAATGACTAAAACCAGTATCACGCCATGATCTCTTTCTTGGCGCCCTTGTTTTTGGCCTGGTGATGCAGCAGGGCATCATGGTAGGAAGGGTGTGGTGCACAGAGTTGTTGACCTCCAGGGTAGAGCACAGGCCAGTGGCTGAGTCCTCATATATTTTTCAAGGACACAGCCCCAGTGACCCACTTCCTTTGAGAAGGCCCCAATTCTAAGGTTTCTATCACTTTCCAGCGCACTAGCCACTAGGATCCAGGCTTTTAGTGCATGAGCGTTAGTGGGCCATTTACGATCCAAATCAAAACAGTTGGAAAACTTATAATATACATTTTTGCGGATGTTGAAATCTTTTTTGAAAATTAGAAAGAAAGCCTAAAAGATCATACAGTTACCTGCAGACTACACGATCTTTCTGACAACAAAGAGTCAAATTTTGAAAAATTGCAGATATTTTTCTTTGGCTTTAGATGAATCATATAACAATGAAATACCACCCAATTAATAGCTTCTCCACAAATTTCAGAAATGTTCCCAATTTATGAACGATCAATTCATGCCTCAAGTAAATGAACGTGTGCATATAGTTTTAAAAATTGTTTACAATAATAATAAAGGGTGTTTAAACCATGAGAGATCGAATCCAGATTTAGAAATTTTAAAGTGTTAAAACTATTATTTTCTATGTTTATTCATTCTACCTCCTGAAACAGACTATATTTGCAATCAGTGTTTTTCAGATTGTGCTATGGATTCATTTGTTAAATTCATTCATTTACGTGTGAATGATTTTAATCAAAGTCAATATGTGGAGCTAACAAAAACCACAGAAGACAATGGACTTAGGGATTTTGTGCCTTTGGCACGACTTCCTGTTTGAATTTGGAGATTCATGAAGATTTACTATACTGCTAATTCTGAGATTTTCCTGAGAAAGGCTTTATAAGCAATCAAAGACACACAACAAACATGCACACCCACACATACCCTCATTGTTAGTTACATTTTCTCACCAATATCACACTGCATATAAAAGAGCTAAATTTGAAGCTCTAAGGAAACTAAAAGTGTTTTGATAACTGTGTTAGTTGTTAACATTTAATGATACAAATCAGTAGTAATATTTTTACACATTTAAAAAAGCAAAAAAAATACATAATGTGATTTATATATGTACTCAGTGTTAGTAAACTTTTGAAAAACTCTGAAGCATAATTTGATGAATACTTTGTTGGTAATCAGTATAGAGCTGATTTCCAATGTATTTGTTATCTCTTTGAGTTTAATTTCATTGACACAGTAGAAACTAGAGTTAATTTATTTGAATAAGTATAGTTTTAAAATTGAAATGTAGTCTTTTCAAAGTTTAGTTGGTTCTAAAAAAAACTACTTTTGTCAGTGTGACGGTATCAAAGGACAGTGGGTTTTTTTGGTACTCGATATGGTATTGGCAAATTATAAGTATCTTTGGAACAATTTGGTTTTGGGAATTTACTTTTAAATTATAAATGTAATAAAATGTAAATTGAGATGAGGTAGTTCTGATGAAAACTGAGTTTATGGATCGGTATGTGCTACAAATGTAAAGTACCCTCGAATTTCAGATATATGAAATATCTCGTTAATAGTTTTTATATTGACTGCATATTGAAATGATGATATAGACTATATTGAGTTAAATACATATAATACTAAACTTTGTATATTTTTTTTACTTGGTTTAATTTGACTACTATCAAAGTTGGACATGTGGCTTGGATTATATCTATTGGTCAGTACTAGCAAAATTGGTAACAAGAATAGCCTTAGCTTTTTCTTCAGAAAGTATGTTAAATTTTTTCTTTTTTTTGACAGGGTCTCGCTTTGTAGTTCAGGCTGGCCCTGAGCTCACTATGGAGCCCAGGCAAGCCTCGAACTCAGCAATCCTCCTGTCTCTGCCTCCCGAGTGCTGGGATTACAGGTGTGAGCCACCATGCCCGGCGGGATTAAAATTTTTAATAATTATTGCAGGAAAAGGCACGTTTCCACTAACCTCCCTTAAAATACTCCCCCTCCCCAAGCTTTATATGTTTATCCCATCATTCTTAGCACTTTCAGAAGCAGTTCTGGGAGTCTTGTTTCCTGAGTGTCTTTTCAGAGTAGGATCAAATATGAGGTAATTAAGCTGCCATGTGTGGTCTAATGAAAACCCTTAAAAACGGGGTGTGTCCTTGTCCACCTTATGCAGTGGATCTGGCAGAGTGGCAAAGTAAACATGGCCACGCAGGGTATATGTCCTGAATTGATTCAAGCCTTTGAGGCAGCCACAGGTGCATAACTAAAAATATTCATGAAAGACGGCTTCCAGAACTAAGGAAGATGACGAGAACATTTTGGTCACATTTTTTTTTTTTTTTTAAATGTTGCCCAGGCTGGCCTTAAACTCACTACGTAGTCCCTGCAGGCCTCAAATTCATGGTGATCCTTCTGCCTCAGCCTCCTAAATGCTGGGATTATAAACATGTACCACCACGCCTGGCATTTCAGTCATTCTGAGGCATATCCTTTCGTTCTTTTCATAGCGTCTTCGTAGAGCAGGTGGGATTTTTTTTT
>PVIC010056846.1:0-10826 GCA_004025085.1 Thryonomys swinderianus
AAGATCTAAATGTTAAAAGAGAAACAATCTGTGGGAAGATAAACTAGGTAAAACTCTGAAAAACACAGGCACAGGCAAGACACAGGCACAGAACCCCACCTGCATCAGAAATAACACCAAAAATCAACAAACTCCCAAGTTTCACACAGGCAGGTGCTGTGTTCAGCGCTCGGCAGGGACTCTGCGAGCAGGACGCTGCGTTCCCAGTCACAGAAGGCAAAGTTGAGCTTTTGAAAAGGAAAATCTCTCACCCAACGTTCTGCAACGGTTAAAGGACCACGAAGAGCCTTGCGCCCATCTGACTGGCCCCAGAGGCACCATTTCGACCCCTGTGCTCTGTGTCTCTGCCTCCCGTTGTCAACAGTCCCAACCCCTGTGCAGTAGTTCCTCTGGGGCCCGTGCACCGTTCTAGGCCTGTGCTCGGAACCAGCGGGCAGAGGGAGGCCTCAGAAGTACTGCTTGAATGAATGAGTGAAGAGTTTGCAAGCCGATGAATACAAAAGGAAACTGGATTAATGCGATACACTGTTTCTAAACCTTTTGGTGAAATTCTTTTTATTAATTTATTCTCCATGACTGTCATGCTTTGATAAATTTAGTCTTCCAAGTAGAGACAAGTGACAAATCGGGTTTTCCTATGTTTAATTAATCAAGGATAGAAAAATTGCCAACCAGCACTTCTAATCAGCATGAAAACCCTGAGTCCTGCAAACAGCATTTGTCTGATTCTAGGCTAAAACAAATGCAAAGACCTGTGAGCCCATGCGTCCTCACCTCCAGGCAAACGGACAGCAAACACTACAGTCTCAAAGCGCCACAGCAAGTTTTGACCTGCATAGCCCTGAGGACCCACCCAGCGGAGTCACAGAATGTTTGGGGTTCAGTTCAGGGTCAGCCAGCAAGTCCACACCCCTCTGGTCCAAATTTTCTTTGAAGACCCATCAGATCGCTCGGACTCGACGCTCTGTGTCTGAAGTCCTCCAGCAACATGGCTGTGACTCTGCTGTGCAGATTGACACTGTGCAAGCGCCCCTGAGCAGCCGCAGCGGGGTGCGTGCAACACAGCCGTGCAGAAGCACACATCCAGCGTACACATGTCACCCTGAGCAGGCGGGTGAAATGAACCAGCAGGACTTCCTCCTAGTTTTCATATAGACAAAGTGATGCTTGTTATAAAGAATATGGAATGAATGGCGCCGGCTCCCCTCCCTGGGGTAACATCCTACATTTTGCTTTGCAGCTTCACCGTGAGTTTGACTGCTGAACAACGCATCGTTTAGTTCTACTTGTATTTCCCGCACTGCAGGGATGACGTCATAGCACACGACGTTCACGTGACTCACGTTTTTTGCTGAACATTAGGCTTTGGTTCATTCATGTTCGTTGCCCCCTAGGAAGTTATTTTTCAACGTAAGGATCCCCTTTCCCAAAATTAATTACTTCCCCTCATTTAACCACGGAAGGCAAATGCGCCGAGAGAGACGACTAACTACTGCGACGAGCACCCCAAATCTGAGCGGTGTCAACAGAATGGAAAGCTCCGCACAGAGGCGGGGGCGCAAGCTGCTCCCGCCTGAGACACGGGGTCGCCCACACTGGCCTGTGGGAGGCCTGGTGAGCTGAGGAGGGCGCAGGTCTTCGGGGGCTCGGGAAGCCTGGGAAACACCTGCTTTGTACTCAGGAAAAGGAAGTGGCTTGCGGTTTTGTTATATTTAAACCCTTACAAAAGAGTTGCTGTGTTTAGGATCACAGGGTCAGCCTGCAGGAGCTTAAGTTCCCAGCGCACCTGCCTTTGCTCTATCACCAGTGCACACTTAGAGCAGTAACTCCACCAGCAACGCTCAGTGAGCTCACGGCAGCTTCGACGGGAGCATTTGCCATCTCAGGGCCGGGAGCCCCGGCCGTGGCCACCTCGCAGCTGCAGGACTCAGTGGCCAGGAAAGCAGCTGCCGCCCGGGCACAGCCGGAACTGACCACTTCCCAGAGGGCCCAGGTCCAGCCCCTGCCACGCTGACGAGAGCGGGGCCTGTCTGGGCCCTGTGCGGCCTGGTGACGCCCAGCCCGGTTTCCGGAAGGGTCCCCTGCTGAAGTCGTCTGTGACAACAGTAATTCTGTGTTACACACCTTCCTCCCCATCTCGGCTTTGCTCTTCTTCATGTTCCAGTGAAATGTCACACAGTGTTTCTCAAAGTTTGGACGCATTAGATGTTTCTAAATCCCAAAATAGTGGAGCCAGCTGGGTTTTGCCTTTACCCAACTGTCTTCAGTTTTCCTCAGATCTTCCCGCCACCCCCTCACACACACACACACACACACATACGCACACATGCACTCACACACATGCACACACGCATGCACATGCATGTGCACACACACATGCATGCACATGTACTAAGGCTGGTATATTGTTTATAACAAAAACAAACATTTTCAACGCTAAGATTTAGAAGTGCTTCCAAACCCAGGAACTGAGGAGGATACAGTGAGCCTCTAAATCAGGTATCCCACAGGTGTGGACTCCACAGTGTCAGTGAACACAAGTGTCTACCTTACAGCTCCACCTGGATATTCAGAAAAGCCACCAGCACAAATATACCTCATTCAAAAAAAAAAAAAGATGCTGAATTTTCTCTATTCACAAATACTTTGCACTTTAGGCTTCGGGGGCTCATGTCTCCTATTGCCAGCCACCCAGTCCACCGTTAGAGCAGGAAAGCAGCCGCGGGCCAGTGGGTGTGGCTGTGCGCCGGTCAACCCCCCTGACAGGCCAGCAGGAGCCCGGTGGCCGGCCGTGGTCCTCGGACCCCTGGTCTGGACCCCCAGGTCTGCAGCCCGGGGCGGCAGCAGAACCCGTCCTGAGTCAGGTCGGTCAGAGCCTGAGGTGCCAGCGGCAGCCGTGGAGGAAGCAGGAAAGTCTCCAGCAGCAGCAATCTCCCTGTCGCCCTCCGCTCTCCGCTGCTCGGCTCTCGGCTCGGAGCGCAGGACTTGCTGGTCAGAGAACGGTCTCCGCCTCCCTCCTCTTCCTGACCCTGACCAGAAGGGCCTTGGGCTTCCCTCCGAAGTCGGCCGGGGAGGCCTGGTACTCTCCTTGTCAGCCCGGTTACGGTTCGGATCTAAAATCGTCCCCAAAGCCTCACACTCCCGGCCGGGGCTCTCGAGTGAGGGCTGCGCCGTGGCGGTGGGACCGGCTGGAAGAGGCTCCGTGGGCCCCTGGGCGCGGCCCGGAGGAGCCCGTCTCTCTTGCCGCTCCTCCCTTCTCTCTGATCCCCGTGTGCCCCACACCAGCGGCCTTCCGCTGTGGGCCCCTCCGCCCGAGCCGGAAGAAGCCTGTCCCCGGGCTCGCAGGCGCCGGGCGTGCGTCTCCGTGAGGACGCCGAGCAGGACGCCCCAGCCCTCCGCCGCGTGGTGCTCGCAGCTCCCTGCGCAGCAGTCACCAGCGATCGCCAGTGGGAAGAGAGGCGGCCGGGCTCGGGTGCTGGCCCTGGAGCGCTCGCGGCCTCCTGGCTGCCCCACGCTTTTCCTTCAGGGACTCAGGCTCTTCCGCGCCCCGATGATCCTCCCACCGCTGCCCTGCAGCTCTGGCCCCTGGCAGGCACCCCGCGCCGCCACGTGTCCCGGAGGAGCCCCGAGGAGCTTCCGCCCTGGCCCCCTCCAGTACCCCGTCTCGGGGTCCCTTCTTCCATCTCCCCACTTAAAATCCACAAGCAGCTCTTCCTGCCTCTACCTTTAAAGCAAATCCAAACTGACACAGATCTGGCCTCGGGCCCACCGCGGTCACACGGCCCGTAGCTCCCTCAGACGACCACAGCCCTCCGCCTGCCGGGTCCTGCGATGCGCCCTCCGCCCCTCCCCAGCCCAGGACACAGGCTCAGGTGACGATGAGACTGGAGTCAGGTGACGTCACCCTTGGCCCGCGCTTTCTCCTTCCGGATCACTTGTCTGATAAGCTTTGCGAACAAGTAGTTAGGAATCCAAGGAGGAAGTGAACTTCGAGTGCTGGACTCATTGGTCACTAGGGAGGCATCGTGTGTGTGTGTGTGTGTGTGTGTGTGTGTGTGTGTGAGAGAGAGAGAGAGAGAGAGAGAGAGAGAGAGAGAGAGAGAGAGAGAATGAGAGAGAGAGAGAGACTACAGTCCAGGACCCGTCCAGAGCAGAAACCTGTTCCTCTTTGCCTACAAAGTGTTCATCTGCCCAATGATGGTCAAAGGTTTTACTTCTTTTGTTTCTTTGGCTAATTCTTGGATCCACTCCTGAATTAGTTGGTCATTGCCGTGATTCCTACTGATCATATAAGTAGCTCTCCACTCTCTAAATAGTTAAGGACTACACGTGTGCAGTGAGCATTGCAGTACACCAACTCACTCACTCGGGTATGCTTTCACTCTTGTAGACTCACTTTGACTTCATGATACTGGTAACTACAGTTGCATTTTCCAGCTGCTTACTACAGCCTTTGTACCCTAAACTCAAATGATTTTCAAAAGACCCTTAGAGATAGCTACAATTATCCACATATTTCAGACCAGCAAACTGAATCTAGCGGAGTAACTTTCTCAGGAGATACATCTCACGCCGACTGTGACGGCGCTGAAGCCCGGCTGTGCTGGGAGAGCTGGGGATGAAAAGCGGGGCTCTGGATCAGCAGCCAGACTGGTCCTGCCTGTGCTACCGGGTAACTTTACAATGTTTTGCTTTTTGAGCTTCAATGTTCTTTTTCTGAACGTGGAATTAACACTACCCGCCGTCAGCAGTTGTGAGAATGGGTAAAGATAAACCAGGTAAAACTGTAGAAGATCTCAGTTATGTTACTCCTGACCTGAGAGGTGGGAAAGAAGAAGCAGTGAAATGAAGTGGCTTAACCAAAGTTAATCCTCCTTGTGGAAGAGTCCAGAAGTAGTTATGTTCACAGAATGACTGACATGTCACCATTCTGGGTTGGTGGCAGTGGAGATTTCACCGGTTGGTCCCCTGTGGCTTCAGTCCCAAGTCTTAGGCTCTCCTACTTGCATGATGTATCAGCTCTTGAGAGTCGTACTGCTGGCAGCTTTTGGTAACCTTGTCTTGAAGATCCATCTCTTAAGAATCTGTAATTGTCAGGCATAGTAGGAAGAGAGAATCCCAGGTACGTCTACAGCTCAACATCAACATAGATTCAGCTGCTTACAGCAACACGTTTATAACTCACAGTTGTTATGAGCCAGGGTTCCAGGCATGATGTTGGGTGGTGTCTGGTTAGGGCCTCACAAAGATGTGACTAAGCATCAGCTGGGGCCACGCCCTCCCTCCCTTTCGCTTGAGGAAGACCTACGTCCAACCTCATGCAGGCCTCAGGCAGAGTTCAGTCCCCGTGTTGTGGGACTGTCAGCCTCGGCTTCTTTCTGTCACCTCAAGGAGGCCAGCACAGTGCCTCCACATGTGAAGTTTCCCAGCTCAGACCTTTCCAAGCCAGCAAGGGAGGGAAACAGGTTCCGAACTTCTCTGTAATTATCCCACAATCACTCATAAGCAGTACACACACTCGTGGCCTCAGACATATTCTGCTGGTCAGAAGCAAACCCCAGGTCCTAGCACACTCAAGGGGTGGGTGTCATACGAGAGTGACAAGGATCGTAGGGACACCTGAGAAGTGGCCGTGGCACGCAAGGCATCTTGGCGGCCATCCATGGAGAAGAGACAGTGATTCCAGTTAGTTGGAATAGTTTAAAAAGTCAGCCTCCGCTTCACTGTAGATTAACTCCTTTGTCAATGGCCTGGCAAGATGGTAAACGAAATAGCAGCTTTGAGCTGGGGTTTGGGAGTTTGAAAGCTCTCTTCTTCAGACGTGTGTGCTTCGGATACATTTATAACTCCATAAAATACTTGCGGAGTTTTAACTATTTCTTCCAATTTATTCTGAAATACCCATAATTTATTTCACCCTGTGAATTGTGTGCTGATGGTGAGGCCTAATTCTTAGCACCATTACAAGGTTGATTATTTTTCTTGTTTTAAATAACAAAAGAAACTAATTTATTCTTTCAACCAAAACAAAACAAAATCTCAATTTTAACATATTGTCACTCTCTGAAGAAACTGGAAAAGTCAAGCATGGTTGTTTCATTTTTATGCTTGATCTTCTAAATAAGCTGACAAAGAAATGACATATTTCAATTGAATTTATCAAATGTTTATTATTTTTCAGTACCAGTTATTGGGGGTAATTATGGCTCTGTAATTCCATAAGCATGTTCTGGTGTAAACAACTATAAAAATTGCATTTTTGAACGCTCCAACTGTGCAACAACAAAATCAGAAGCAGTAATTTATTACTCAGACTAATAATTAGAAGTAATTAACTACTAGAAGCAATTAGGAATAGTAATTTATTTCTTAACATAATGTAATGAGCTGCTTTTTCAAAGTATGTTTGAATATTTAGCAACCAGTAATTACTTTTAGAGGAAAGAAAGAAATGTGCTATTTAGTTAACAATCTCGGATGCCTGGCAGGAGAGTTCACTGGCCCATTAACATGAGGGTTTGCTAAGTCAGGGGGCGGAGTGCTGCCGGAATGAGTGAGAGGCAGACTCAAAAAGAAATTGTCTCGGGATTTCGTATTTATTCAACTACCGGCTACTTATAGCATACCTATAGTTGTGTCATCTGTGCTAGGCACTGGTGACTTAAAAGTGAACTAGATCAATACAGTTCCTCCCTGAAAAGAGGTCGCAGCACGTGAAAAGGCAGGGAGAGCTCTCACACCATGATAGGAAAGCCAGGGTGTTCAAAGAGCAGAGCAGGGCGATGGGAAAACCCTGAGAATTAAGTCGTGTCATGTGCTGGTACAAATTCTCCATGTGGAATGTGACCGTGATGTGTATACAATAAAGATTCACAAAAAAGAAATCTATTTAAACAACAACAGCAAAGAACAGAGCAAAGGATGTTTGCTTGGCTTTGCTCCTGCATCCTGTTCCCTGCATCCTGTTCCTGAGCTAAAGGTTCTCAAAACAGCAAGAACAAGTGCCCCTAGGCCCTCTTCAGGTTTAGGCCTAGAGTGTGCATCACATCACTTCTGTTGGGTCAGCAGTCAGCAGGACACATGAATGCAATAAGTCACGGGTCAACAGAGGCCAGTAATGTGGCAGACTGTCACAGCGCACCTGATTCTTAACATCTTGGCCTGTCTACTCCTAAAAGATAAAAAGAGAAGAAAATACAGGCAGTGAGCTACACACCACCATTTACTAGGAGATATCCTGACTGTCCTCTAAAGAAATTTCATCCGCACCTCTCTTCTACTAACTAAGACTACAACTAGCTTTCTTCAACCTCGCTTTTAGAAGAGGCTTCACAGCTGGTTTCCAAGAGGGAGGAGAACAGTGCTTGGTCATTTGCTTCAGAAATAATTCCCAGAGACAAGTCATCAAACTGGCTCAGTGTTGACTAGGATAGATCAGGTCAGTACCAAAGTGAGGCTAATGAGAAATAGTCATTGAACAGTCGTAGATTCTGGAGTGGATGCAACTGTCCCTACATCCCCCCGGCCCAACCGTTCAAACGTAACACATCCCAGGAAGAGAGAAGCCAACACCACCACCACCACCACTGTCTAAAACAGATCTGAACTTGGACACAGCCACGAGGGAGACTACAATATGGATTATGCCTAAAACAAACTGTAAGAGTTAACTCCACAAATAGCATCTTTTGAGAAGTGAGTCCAGCCAAAGTCTACATGCTAAGGGTAGAGTGATTCTCACCCAATCACATTCCCACCTCTAATACCTTCTTAACTAGAAAGACTATGTTCTAATTATAACCATATATTTTCTCTGTTCTGCGCTTAATTTTAGAATGCTTTGTCTTGTCTTTTACAAGACTTGCTCACATTAACTTCCATGGAAACTCGACCTCCTTGCACATAGTCCTGCCCTTGCAGGCAGCTCGCTTTTATCTCAATTGATGACTAGTAATAATCAGTGGCTTGGCCTGGCCAGTGCCTTTGTCTGTTGCGCTGACTTTGGTGTCCTCGTCCTGCTTTCTGTCTCTTTTGGTTCTGTCTTTTAGGTCCCCCTCCCTTGCTCAGGCCTGCACTGTACACTGAGTAGGAGGATGTAACCTACCACAGAGGTTTCCAATGACTTTTTAAAGGACCCCAGTACAATCAAAGGTTTATCAATAGAGATCTGAGAGAGTTTGGTTTATTTGATATTATGCAAATAAAGCCAGTTAGGGTTTTTTTTTTTATTATCCTGATGCTCTCATTTGAAATTCTTCATTCCTTATTTTCAGCTTGTAAGATCTTAGTGACTGTCTGCTTTCCTACCTGAGGAGTTAAGGCTAGTAAACATTACTAGGGAGTGGAAAAGTAATGAAAGAAGTCTGAAACTGAGAGAATTGTACCACCTGTGTAATCTCTCACTTCTGAACATCAGTGACTAACTGAATGAGCAGAATCTGGTTCTTAGATGTGTAAAAGTTCACTCATTTCAGGGTAACTCCTGTGGTAACTCTAGCACTCCCAAGAAAGGAAAGAGCAGCACGCTCAATTAAATCAGCACGGTTGTGGGCGTGGAAGATTCACCTGGGGCTTGTTCTTGGAAGGGACTTTGAAGGAGAGCAGGAGGGAGGATCTTCCTGCTGAGCTTCCTGGAGGCGCTCGCTGCGGCTGGTTCTGGTACGAACTCTGCTGTCCTCATCGCAGGGGCTCGGGTCCTAGTAGCCGGAAGTGGCCACCGTTTGCATGGAGGGAGCGCCAGTCTTCACTTCCATCTGGAGCGTTGTTTCGTGGCTTCAGTGCAGTTCTTGGATCCTGGCACAGACCCCTCAGCCTTTTGGCCCAGACACAGGCCTGCAGCGACACCGCGGCCTCCCAGCCCCCGACTGCATCCTTCCGGTCTCCAGTAGCAGACAGATCTTCACATTCCTCTGCAGTTGACTCTGTGGGCACATACTGTATGAGGATGGTGTAGATTTATGTGTCTGCATTAAATCTACTCTCTTGCAAAACACTGACTAATACAAGAGAGAAAGATACCTTGCATGACACTAAAAATATTCTGAGTTGATTTTCAGTTACTTGGTATATTCTTTTGTGAAAAGTAATCCAACCATATACAATTTATATACACATGTCAATTTTACATATGTGTAATTTCTTACGTTTGAAAAACAGAAAAATACAACAAGAAGAAAAGAAAAATGTGTACTTTTATGGGGGAAGTGCAAATTGCAAATATGGAAATTATGGCCCTCAAATGCCTTATTAGTTTACTCCTACTGGTAATATGCATATTCAAATGGTCTTGGGAGAGGCAGAAATTTTTATGCTCTGATGATCACAATCTTAAGCACAGACTCTGAAATATTAACACCAAAGGTACTCTGCCTTTTGAATCTGATAGGATTATGACCTTTCTTGAGTGGGCGTCAGAATAATATTATAGATAGTGTAGCGTATGGGTGTTCAGCCTTTGTGCTTCCCTGGGTTGCTCTGAGTGGACAGGAATTGCCTTGAGTCATACATACAATATAGTTAATGCATTTAAGTGGCAAAACTTTGTTTTTTATATTTTCACTTACAAAATAACATAACCCCAAACTTAATGATAAAATAAGAAAGCATGTGTCAGTTTAGTAAGAATAAATGCCTGTCTTCACAGGCACACACATGTAAGCAGGTTGAAGCATGACCTTTGGAATCACTGCATGACCCTGGCCAAGTCCCACGAGTGCAGGCCACGTCTGGTACATGCGGGTCTCCATTTCTCTGCATGTGTTGGCTGCAACAGCAAGGCTGGCACTGCCTGACACCCTGCCCTGTAGCCTTCTGCCGTCCCCTGCCCAGTCTGCTCTCAAGCCCTGTGCATTCCAGCCAGGAAAAATACTGCTAAAAGCCACACAATCACGTTAAATGTTCAGAGTCTCGTGGGCTGAGATCACTAGCTGTCCGAACTACATACTGTCCCCAGCCTGTAAGTTGGATACCTCTCGTCTGAACAGCTGCCAGTGAAGCTAAAAAGTGAAGAAATAATCTTGGAAAACATAAAACCAACTGTAGAACCAGGAAGAGGATGAACTTAAACCACAACCATGAGATTTTAAGTAGGTTTGAATGCAGGCATAATAATATGTGTTTAATAATTCTTTCTTGGCTTACTGCTTACACATGGACGGTATTTGAAAGAGTAAATTATACTAAATTTGAAGGTGCAATTAACAATTTAAGAGAATTTAACAAAGTTATAAATCAATAGTTTTAATACTCATGAAAACTATTTTCAAAGTTTTGATTCCTATATATATGAACTTAATAAATTGCCTAGTGAATATATTAGAAGTGTTGGTATTTACATCCACATACAAAAAGCACCGCAGCCATTCGAGTATAGGATGTAGAACAGCAGATAGGGTGACGCGGCTTCCTGACTCTTTTGGTATTTTACATTACATCTTTTCTGTTCGTGAGGAAGAGAAGACAACTGAAGTGGCCGAGCGGTGGCTGCTACCAGTAAAGGAGCAGGACCGGCTGGGTGGAGGGGCACAGGAATCCCCACTGGCCAAAAGTCGGGAGAGCAGGCGCGCCCTGCAGGGTTCCTCGCCAGCTCTGAGAAGCAGAAGCAGTCACTCCACTTACCAGACCCTCTGCCCGGTGGCTGGATTTCTCAAAAATTTCCCCCAGAAGTGGAAAGGGGGAAAAGAAAGAAGGGAAAAGGAAAAAAGAGAATAGAAGAAGACAAAGCTGCTGTAAATAAAGAGGAGAAGAGGCGCCAAAGGAAGGGGAGGGGACAGGAAGAAGGAAGAACCAAAATACAACATATGTGGGTACAAATCCCCTATGATGAA
>PVIC010056847.1:0-10831 GCA_004025085.1 Thryonomys swinderianus
AAAAAAAAAAAAAAGAATGTTGAATGTGAGGCTGACCTTAAAAATGTAATTATATGTATAATATAGAATAAAAATATAATCATATATACATATTACAAATATATGTGACAAATTTATGACAATTTCTGCAGGGGGAGATTTGCATACCAAAAAACATCTGGGAAAAACTTATGATACATGGTTATAAAGGATACAACAGCCAACTTCGAATACATTATTGGTACCAATGATCATGGGTTTGGGATCTGGATCCTCGGTGTCAGGTGTAATATTGTCTGGGTGACTATAAAAAGAAGAGACAAACCCTCAAAACCAATAACACAAAAAGCAATTTTCCTTTCACTTTAGAAATTATTCTCACAATTTTACCTGCCTAAAATACATAACTATGTCAGCTCTTTCTTGATCTGAGTGAATCGTAGGTCCTCTGCACTGGAGAAATTCAGCAGAACTACTGAAAGTAAGGAAGTCAGAAGTGTGCTGAAGGACAGCCTCCAGACAGCATTCTCCAGGACAAGGCAGAAAAGGTTGCTAGATATATTCTTATTTTCAACCTGTTAAGCAAGAATCAAAATTATGCCTAATTTCACATTTTCCATCCTAAATAATCACTTGAGAGTGTGAAATGTAAACAGATATTCACATAAAATAATTATTGTATGGTATTAGTTGAAATATTTGGTAGATAAAATGTTTGTATTCTCCAAGGAGGAAGCTGTTTTAAATGGTGTTATCTCTGACAGTGGAGTTACTGCAGAGTATCATTGTGGTTGACTGACTTATGCTGAAGGTGCCAAATTATTTTAGAGAGAAACTGCTTAATATAGTAAGAAACTCCCAAAGTCTAAGTAAGCCGTCAGGCAAATCAGTCTTTTTATCACAGTTAAATATTTTCCCAAGGTCTTTATACAAATTCCATACACTGCTGCTATAAATTAGGTATTAGTTGGAAATTTTGCCAAAATTTTATCTAGAAAGACTTACCAGTTCTTATGAAAATTTCATAGCTATTATGGTCTTGTTCACTAAAATCTCATGCATGTTCTAATAACTTACTACTCTTATTATTATTCTTGCAGATTGAATCCAATGTCTTTGTACTGAACTACACCCATGCACTTTCTATTTTTTAAAATTTTGAACCAGAATCTCACTAAATTGCAAAGTTGCCTGAGATAGGGTTGAACTTGTGATCTTCTTGCCTCAGCCTCCCAGAATACTGGGATTACAGACACATGCCATGATGCCTGGGTTCTTTTCATTATTAAAGCTTAAAAATTGCCTAAACTCTAGATTTTTCACCTGTAATTCTGGACGATACCTATACAAAACGTGTGAAAATGGAATTAAACTGAAATGCCTCAGCATGAGTCATCACATTTCAATCAGAACCAAGAAATTCAACTGAAAACTCTCTTCAGGTGGTCGGCATAGCACCTAGAGATTGCAGGTGCTCGGCAAACGTCTGTGTGAGGGAGGACTGTGAAGATGATACGTGAGGTGAAGATAACTAGACTACAAGTGGGGTCTAGTCCGCCACCAAAGAGCTCTCACCTTGGACAAGCCTTTTCTCCTACCTGGTTTTTGGTTCCTCATTTACTTATGCTAAAAATGATTTCTTAACTCTAAATTACGGGCCTTGCACAAGGTTTCTACAGACAGCTGAAACAGATGAGAAACGTGACCTTAGGGGCTAAGTTCAGAGTATATGTAAGAGTCTTACTCACGCATTTATGATGAGAGCCTGTTCTTCTATTAGATTGCCTTCACCGATCACTATTGGTCCTGCTTCCGCAATAATTCGTGCTTTAGGGTGGACCACTGTCCTAGGTCCTGTTAAAACAGTTTGGAAAGAAATTATCAGTAGAGGCTACGCTACCAGCGGGAGAGTGGGAGGGGACCGCGGGTGGGCGAGGCTTTTGGGAGGAAAGTGTTTTAAGTATGTGCCCGCACTAACTCAGGAGGTACTGTATGAATACTATCTCCTTGGCTGTTATCATAGGTAGTTGAATTAAAGTGAGTGAAATGGCCGGGCGTGGTGGCTCACGCCTGTAATCCCAGCACTCAGGAGGCAGAGACAGGAGGATTGCTGAGTTCAAAGCTTGCCTAGGCTACATAGTGAGCTCAGAGCCAGCCTGAACTACAAAGTGAGACCCTGTCTCAAAAAAAAAAAAAAAAAAAAGTGAGTGAAATGACACAGGATTTGAGTCACACAGCACTGGCTCAGCCTCCGTCTCTCCTCACTGATGATAGCAGTGAATCTCAGATGCTCAGAACACCAATCCTGAAGGGTTGTTGTAAGGGAAGATATGAGATGATGTTGGAAGCAGAGAAAGTGGCACACAGTTGGCAAAAAATGTATTCCCTTCCCTTCTCTTGGAAAGGTTAAGGTAAAGCTCCTGGATACAAAGTAGTGCTTTTTTGTCTTGTTTGTTTGTTTTAGTGGTACTAGGAATTGAACCCAGGGCCTTCACGCTAAGACTTCCCCAGTCCTTCTTCTATTTTCAATTTTGAAACAGCGTGTCACTAAGTCTCTCAAGCTGGGCTTGAACTTATGATCCTCCTGCCCCAGCCTCTCTGAAGTGTTGGGCAGGTATAGTCCACCACACTCAGCTGATTCATCTTTTTACTACATGATAAAGAGGAAGCATGAGTGAACAAAAGTCAGAAAATATGGGATATAACCTTAGCTTTGTTCCTCCGTCACTATCCCTAATATAAGCATTCTTCTTGGATGGAGGCAGAGTTTCTGTTATCTGGTCTAGGATATGATTTGACCAACTGAAGTGGAAAAGGTGAAAAGGAGACTGTAGAGACAAATCAAGCACAGAGATTCAGACCTCAGTGCAGGGAGAACTGAGGCAACATGGCCACGCTCAAACCTGAGTCAGGAAGGAGGGGGCCTCATCACCTCCAGGCGCAGCAGGGTGCTGCAGGCTCCCCGCCCTGCCTCGCCAGGGCTGGGAGTTGGGAATGCGAGGCACTCCCTCCCCCGCTCTTATCTCCGGCAGGCCCGTGTTTTGGCGATAGCGAAACTATGGATGAGAAAACACATCCTCCTGTTAGCCTGTCTCCAGCACTCCTCCTATCACCCCCAACACTAAGCTCTTTTCCATTGGTAAACAAGTGGACAGGAAATAACTGATTCTGAAAGTGAGAGGAGGCAGGCAGCAAGATTAGCAGGGTGGCAAAGGGATCAGGAAGGTAACGGCATCCATAAAATTGAATATTCAATTGCACGAATTGTTAATTTATTGAATAATCATTATCTGTTTGTGACAGGTGAGAGGCAGTAGCACCCTTTGTAATCGCAACAAAAGAACAAAATCCCCATGCTGTTCTTTGCCCCTTTGAGCTAGTTCTTAAAAAGTATTCACTCACAAATGCATAATAAAATAAATAAGAAATGTTTCTGTTGTCCAGAGAAGTGGGAGTTTAGGGCAACTTACTCTTTCCCTGACAACATAGGAAGGATGTTACAAGGCGGGGCCCCAAAAAAGATGGACGGACCAGCGCTGCCTGATGAAAATCAGCCAGAGAGTGGCCTGATACTTCGGTTACCTCTGGCTCCCCAAGTCAGCTGCTGAAGTAAAATTTCATGGCAAGGACCGGAGGGTTAGCTCAGTGGTTCCAGTGCCTGCCTCGCAAGCGCAAGGTGCTGAGTTCGATTCCCGGTAACCACATACAACGCTGTGCGTGGAGACTCACGCCCACCAGCAATCAGCACCACATACCACAGTGCTGGGCGTGGTGGCTCACACCTGTTATCCCAGCACTCGGGAGGCAGAGACAGGAGGATCGCTGAGTTTGAGGCTTGCCTGGGCTACATAGTGAGCTCAGAGCTAGCCTGAACTACAAAGCAAGACCCCGTCTCAAAAAAAAAAAAAAAAAAAAAAAATTTCATGGCAAATTTTTCTGTTTAGGATAGAAGACAAAATCTCTTTGATGCCTGGGAAGCTTCTCAAGTAGACCACCAAGCGTGAATAAATGTGCATGCCTTGTTTTCTTTAACAATAACTAAATATTCTCTCCCATGTATGCACATATACTGTTTACACACACATGTACACAGGTACAAATGTATATATATGATAGCTATAAAATAACACGATTACTAAAAATTCAACCAAAGGAAAGCAAAAACTAAAAGATTCTACCATGACAATCCCATTCCCTATAGGTGATTTATTCATGCTGGGTGGGGTGGCACATGCATGTAATTATAGCACTCAGGAGGCTGAGGCAAGAGGATACTACTGGCTAGCCTGGACTAAACAGGAAGATCTTCTCAAAAACAAAGGACGAAACAAGACGTAGAGGTAGCTATCCTTAAACCTTCAGGATATATTGTTCCAGGCCAAATACAACTGTCACTATATAAACTATATCTAATTTTAAAAGTTTGAGAAAAAATATAACCTGGAGAAAAAATACATATTACAAGCAAATTCTTTAAAAACAAGGAATACATATTCTACACTTGCTTTTTTAAAGTGGTAATTTCTCCAAGTAATCATACCTGAGTAGATACTCTTTTTTAATGGCTGTAAATGATCTCGTATCGTATTATGTAACCAATTTCTTAATAATGGGAATTTAGATGTTAACATTTAGTAGAACTGCTAAACAATGCTTACATGAATACGATTCCTTTGAAATGAGAAGTTTGTAAATATGCACAATACTAAATTTATATCTTACTTCAAAATGTTCCATAATAAAGGGCACACAACCTATTTTTAGGCTCTTTGTAATTAAAGCCCCAGCCCGCAAACCACCCTTATTAGAAAGTCTCCATTCTGGCCTCTAACACTTAAAGGCTATCTGCTTCCTCTCTGGAAGGGCTGTTTTCTCTCTATAAAAGGATGAGTGAAATCTTTAGCAACCTACCTCACTGGGGTGAAATGTAGGTTATATGTACTAATATTTGAAAGGAAGGTCATGAGCTCTGACTCATACTTCTTAGAAATGAAGCATTCTTAAATAAGAGAAGGATATCATCATAGTGTACACAGAAGGCAGATCTTTTGCTACTGTGAGATAATTTAGTCAGACGCCCTAGGTTTTCTGCTGGTCCTCAACCTGTAGCTTATGACAAGTAAGACTTAGCAGAAGCTACCTAGAAATGGATTGATAAATAATGAAGGTACCAGCAGGACCTATACATTTCCTTAAAAGTTTCTAGAGCAAACTTTTTTTTTTTGATAAGAGTCTCACTTTGTAGTTCAGGCTGGCCCTGAGCTCACTATGGAGCCCAGGCAAGCCTTGAACTCAGTAACCCTCCTGCCTCTGCCTCCTGAGTGCTGGGATCACAGGTGTGAGCCACCAGGCATGGCACTGTGGTATGTGGTACTGACTGCTGGTGAGCGTGTGTCACCATGCCCGATATTATTGTATGTGGTTACTGGGATCCAACCAGGGACTTTGCGGTTGCTAGGCAGGCGCTGGAACCACCGCGCTAAATCTCCAGTCCATCTAAAGGGATCTTTTGAGAACAATTAATATTTTAATTTTTTTCTCTCAAAAATTACATCATGTTCATTATATTAAAAGCCCAAATAAATCAACGTAATTTTTTTAAAAATTTAAAAAACAGGGCTGGAGATTTAGCTCAGTTGCACTGCCTAGCAAGTGCAAGGTCCCTGTTTGATCCCCAGTAACTACATGCAACAATACCAGGCATGGTGACTCACGCCCACTAGCAGTCAGTACCACATACCACAGTGTCAGACATAGTGGCTCAAGCCTGTAATCCCAGCACTCGGGAGGCAGAGGCAGGAGGACTGCTGAGTTCGAGGCTTGCCTGGGCTACGTAGTGAGCTTAAAGACCAGCCTGAACTACAAAGCGAGACCCTGTCTCAAAAAATAAATAAATAAATAAATAAAAACAAAATCCCATACAGTATCTTATATAAGCTGGGCATGGTGGCACATGCCTGTAATCCCAGCCCTCTGGGAGGCTGAGGCAGGAGACTGCAAATTTAGAGCAGAGCCTGGGGCAATGTAATCACTTAACAAAGCTCTGTCACAAAATAAAAAATAATGAAGGTGGTTGGGGTGGTAGCTCAGTGTGAGGCCTTGGGTTTAATCCCCATTACTGAAGGAAAGAAAGAGAGAGAGAGAGAGAGAGAGAGAGAGAGGGAGAAAGACAGGAAGAAAGAAGGAAAGATAGAAAGAAAGAAAAAAACAGAAAGAAGAAAAAGGAAAGAAGGAAGGAAGGAAAGAGAATGGAGGGAGGGAGGAAGAAAGAAAGGATGTCTTATATATTATTTTAAAATAATGCCTAATACCCAAGGATGGAGCTTATTGGTAGAGCACTTGCATGCATGAGATCGAGTTTGATCCCCTGCACTGCAAAAAATAATAAAAATTAAAAATAGGAAAGCATGGGGCCGGAGGGTTAGCTCAGTGGTTCCGGTGCCTGCCTCACAAGCGCAAGGTCCTGAGTTCAATCCCGGTAACCACATACAATGCTGGGCATGGAGACTCACGCCCACCAGCAATCAGTACCACATACCACAGTGCCGGGCATGGTGGCTCACGCTTGTCATCCCAGCACTCGGGAGGGAGAGGCAGGAGGATTGCTGAGTTCGAAGCTTGCCGAGGCTACATAGTGAGCTCAGAGCCAGCCTGAACTACAAAGCGAGACCCTGTCTCAAAAAAAAAAAAAAAAAAAAAAAAAGGAAAGCATGAGCTATTGTAACCCAGTAAATACTGTATTACTGTTTTTATCATTATTAAGTTATTTGATAAATAGCTGGAAAATTGCTTATCAGTCTGAGGGCCTCACCCACGGGGTAAACAGCCAGTTTGAGGCCCAGGATTTAGACACCACTCCCACCTGCTGGCAGCTTTGCCAAACTACAGGGCCTAGTGCTTTGGGCTGAAGTTAGGGTTGTGGGGTAGGCGGCAAGTGGGACGCACAGTAATAAACTCAACAGTTTCCTGAGGTCTTTCTCGCACAGATTGGCAGGTGAGCACACGTGTATTTCAGGACATGTGGCCCTAAAATTTGTGTTTGGATTCTGCCCTCTGCAAGAAGGTCTGGCTGGCAGCAGAGCCCCGCAAGGTGCATGCAGTGCTGTGAGCACAGGTCACCCGGCCTCTTCTGTGTGCCAGGGGTGCCTTTTCCTAGAATGGGTCTGAGTCCAGCCCAAGGTTAAGGATCTTCTATGGAAAGTTTCTTCCTTTAAGTCTGCTGTGAACCTTCTTGCAGCTCTTCTTGGCAGGGCAGTTTGTATATTTTCTTACTGAATGTGCTGAAACTCTATTTGGCTTATCTCTGTGTTTGGATAAATGTGTCTAGAGCTGGAATGGCCTGAACTGGCTGAAGAGTTATTTTTCTAAATCGTTGGCTGGGCTTGAGGCAGCATGGCCAGCAAGAGACATTCCTTACATCACATTTCTGTTTCCCTCACTTGGTAAAGGACATTTTTCCTGTCTACCTTTGCCACAGAAAGCAATCTTTGTGTATATTCTTATAAGCCAATACATCATTCAAAAAAGTCTCGTTTTGTCTTTTGAGAATTAAACAACTCCCTTGAGCTGTAGGCTAACGTACCTGCACGAGACACTTCATAGGCACTGATTTCTCATATCAATGCCACTGTTCGGCCTTATTGGAAAAGACTATACAATGAATGGGGCTTTTGGTCTCTACGAAAACTCTGCTAGGAGAATGAATGAAGTGGACAAAGCACACCCAGTACAGTTTTTCCACCAAGCAGAGTTCAACCTTCACATTCTGCTGACCCATCCCAGCGTTGGCCAACACCAGAAGACTGTCTGCCCCTGACTCTCTGCTGGGCTACAAACCATGCTGGGAGACACTCAAGAATCAAGGCAGCCCAATTACAACAGGCTTGAGACCATGAGGCCAAAACAGCTGTTACTGCCTCCCGCAGGTCTACGCTGCCCTGTCTCCACGGGAGGGCTACAGCACTCCTGGGTCAGCGCTGCACTTTCACACTTCTCACTGGTTTCTCTGACAACCCAAATCTGTGACATTCTAGAAAAGGAGATGAGTTTTAACGTTCCACTGACCTGAAACATAGCAAAGGAAAATGTTACTTTCTTCCTGAAATACTGGAGAATGGAATAATTTGTAAAAGTATAAATTATTAGAAAATGGAAAGTTACACAAAACCTCCTCAAAAAATAAGGCTAGAGATGCAGCTCAGTGGTAGAGGACTTGCCACACATGTGTGAGGCCCCAGGCTCAGTCCCCGTGCTCAGTCCCCGTGCTACAAACAGAAACAGACCTGATAGAAAACCTATTAAGTCCCATTCAAATTTACTGCTACTTGACCTAGAAAAGAGGGTTTATCGAGCATTCAAATCTCCAACTCCACAAGCCTGCGGATATTATTATTTTGGTAACCTAAGAAAAAAACAAAAACATAAAGTCTCTAAAATGAAAAATAAGATATAGTGGGAGAAGCTGTAATCAGATAACTTAATCTCTCTTTGCTTTAACTTTGTATCTCCCAGGAGTTTATCAATCTGATGGATTATTTCAGAAAAATAAATTAATAACAGCCAAAAGATTAGAGATAATTTATATCAAATATAACAATGCCATAAATGATTGTCTAAATATAAATTCTGGAAAATTCCCACATATATATATAAAATTATAAAGAAGAAACATGAAGCTTGAATATGGAACAAGAGATAAGAAACATGCAAAACAAAAATGAGATAAGAACTGCAGAAGATGTAACACTGGGTAACTATTCCACTCTTCTGTACCTTTTCCTTGATTTTTAAAACCGATTTATTTCTGAATGGGGCTGGGGATTTAGTTCAGTGGTTCTGGTGTCTGCCTTGCAAGTGCAAGGTCTTGAGTTCAATCTCCAGTACCACATACCACAATGCTGGGCATGGTGGCTCATGCCTGTAATGCCAACACTCAGGAGGCAGAGGAAGGAGGACTGCTGAGTTCAGTGCTTACCTGGGCTACATAGTGAGCTCAGGGCCAGCCTGAACTACGAAGCAAGACCCTGTCTCAGAAAAACAAAACAAAAAACAACAAAAAAAAAACCCCATCCTGATTTATTTCTGAAGAATATAATTTTTTTTTTTGTTTTAAAATTTTGGAATTGGGGGCTGGAGATTTAGCTCAGTGGTTCTGACACCTGTCTCGCAAGTGCAAGGTCCTCAATTCATCCCCGGTAGCAACATACAATGCTGGGCATGGTGATCACGCCCATTAGCAATCAGTACCACACCCTATAATGCTGGGAGTGGAGGCTCACACCTGTAATCCCAGCACTAGGGAGGTAGAGACAGGAGGATTGCTGAGTTCGAGGCTTGCCTGGGCTACATAGTGAGCTCAGGGCCAGCCTGAACTACAAAGTGAGACCCTGTCTCAAAAAAACAAAAAAAATTTGTGATTGGGCATAGTGGTGCATGCCTGCAATCCCAGCACTCAGAAGGGTGAGACGGGAGGATTGCCATGAGTTTCAGGCAGCCTGGGTTACATAATGAGTTCAAGGCTAGTCTGAACTATACAGTGATATCCCGTCTCAAAAATAAGTCAAAAATAAATACACCAGTGAGGTCTCTCCTCAACAGTGACATATATGACAAAGCCCCAAGTTCAGTTCCTAACACCACAAAACAGAATATATGTATGTAAATATTAAAAAAAATTAAATTGAACCTATTCTGTGATCAACTTTGAATCACTATAGATTTCATTTAAAAATGTACCAGCTGGCAATACACACAGCACTCAGAGAGCTAAGGCAGGAGGATCGAAAGTTTGAGCCCAGCCCTAACTCAAGTGAGACCCTGTCCAAAAACAAAAAATTAAAACGATGTGGATGTTGCACCAGTATGAATTACAATTTCATGTACTACAAAAAAAAAATGCCATAATTCATCACTGAAAACTGGGTTGAAATACCATTTTATATGAGGTAATAATATATGATATATTTAAATTTTTAAAATTCTTATAGTAAAAGATATACTGCCATTAACCCCACTCAAACTACTTCCTCTTGCTTCAGACACACTGATCCCTTCACTCTTGTCATGTCCTAGGCAGTTTTCTTCTGTGTCTTTTCCAACTGCAATTAACAACTCAGGGAATCGTGGTGCAGAGGGTCATCAAACTGAAAGGCAGCCTTGTAAAAACTCTTTTTTAAGTTAACTTTATTGGTACTTTTTTTTTTTTTTGAGACAGGGTCTCGCTTTGTAGTTCAGGCTGGCCCTGAGCTCACTATGTAGTCCAGGCAAGCCTCGAACTCAGCAATCCTACTGTCTCTGCCTCCTGAGTGCTGGGATGACAGGTGTGAGCCACCATGCCCGGCACTGTGGTATGTGGTACTGATTGCTGGGGAGCATGAATCACCATACCTGTTATTGTTACATGTGGTTACCGGGGACGGAATGCAGGACCTTGCACTTGCTAGGCAGGCGCCGGAACCACTGAGCTAAATCTCTGGCCCCTATTGGTACATTTTACACATATATTATGATCATAATCAACATGGAGAATTTGTACCTACACATGACATATCTTGATTCTCATTTTTTCCCCCTTCCCCTGTTCTCCCTACAACCCCACCCCATATATACAAATATATATATTTAAATTTTAAAAATTGTTATGGTAAAGAATGCACTGTCATTAACCCCACTCAAACTACTTCCTAAGCTTTGTTCCTTTCTTTCTTTCTTTTTTTTAACTACCAAATTTTTTTTTCTTCCCTTCTTTAGGCTTGTAAAAACTTTGCAGAGTGTTATTCACCTTACCAGATCTGGCTCTGTTGCCTTCTTCCTCTTTCCCAAAGTCAAAATGACCATGAAATATAAACATTTT
>PVIC010056848.1:0-10821 GCA_004025085.1 Thryonomys swinderianus
TGCCTTGCAAAGCGCAAGGCCCTGAGTTGATCCCGGTAACCACATACAATACTGGGCGTAGTGACTCACGCCTGTAATCCCAGCATTTGGGAGGCAGAGGCAGGAGGATTGCTGAGTTCCAGGCTTGCCTGGGCTACATAGTGAGCTGAGGGCCAGCCTGAACTACAAAGCGAGACCCTGTCTCAAAAAAAAAAAAAAAATAGGGTCACTTTTCATGGTCCTGGAAGTGTATGTTCCTAAGTTGGGAAGGGAGAAGGGAACCACAATCAAGTGACTTCTGCTTCCACCTCTCCTCCTTAATCTTCTGAACTCCAAGGTAACTGAGCTTGTTGACTTAACAGAACTCTGCTCCAAACCATTTTCCTCCTCAAACACTCAGAGATCTCCATGGCATTTTCAACAGGGAACTTGCCTTTTTCAATTAGGTTTTAGTTCCTCATCTGCCAACTGGTCTACCATCTGACCTTGAGCAAAACATTTGATCTTAGGGAAAACCTCTCTGGAATTCAGGACGGGATGAAAACAAAAGTGGAAGAAGAACAGCTTTTTCAGAAAGCTCTGGAAAGTATATAAAGCAATAACTAAAGGGCACATTACTTGTGCAAGATCATAAACATTAGCAGCGTAGGTCAGAAATAAACCCCAATTTTTTTCCACCCAAATTTTTGGTAGAAAAATTTATGAAATCAAACCATTGCTCAAACATAAAAGTAAGGATTGGTTTATCCCACCCATCTAACCCAGTACTGGGGATTGAACCCAGGGCCTTCACACTGAGCTACTTTCCTAGACTTCCTGATTTTTAAAATTTTTTTTTTTTTTTTTTTGAGACAGGATCTCATTTTGTAATTCAGGCTGGCCCTGAGCTCACTATGGAGCCCAGGCAAGCCTGGAACTCAGCAATCCCCCTGTCTCTGCCTCCCGAGTGCTGGGATGACAGGCGTGAGCCACCACGCCCGGCACTGTGGTATGTGGTATTGATTGTTGGTGGGCGTGAGTCTCCAAGACCAGCATTGTATGTGGTTACCGGGGATCGAACTCTGGACCTTGTGCTTGCAAGGCAGGCGTCTGAACCACTGAGCTAAATCTCCAGCCCTGATTTTTTAAATTTTGAGACAGATTCTTAGCATGTTGGCCAGGCTGGGATCCAACTTCCAATCCTCCTGCCTCAGCCACCAACAGTAGATTACAAGTATTCACCAACAGGTCCAGTTTAAGAGACAGATGCTAACACAAAAGAACAGGTGTAACATCCACATGGAGTAAAGGATTACATGACTTGTTGTTGTTTGTATGCCTGCTGTGTGGAGGCAGCCTCACTATGTATCCAGGCTAGTCTGGAACACTTGATCCTTCTCCTTCAACCTCCTTCAACCTCCCAAGATGGGGTTACAGCCAGGCACCATTTGCCCAGTCTGTGACTGTTTCTTTGTTTGTTTGTTTTTTTTTTTTTTTTGCTTTTGGAGACAGGGTCTCGCTTTGTAGTTCAGGCTGGCCCTGAGCTCACTATGGTGCCCAGGCAAGCCGCCGCGAACTCAGCAATCCTCCTGTCTCAGCCTCCCGAGTGCTGGGATGACAGGCGTGAGCCACCACGTCCGGCATTTCTTTGTTTGTTTTGAGACAGGGTCTCATTTTGCAGTTCAGGGTGGCCCTGAATTCACTGTGTAGTCCAGGGTGGCCTCAAATTAGCTGTGATCCTCCTACCTCAGCCTCCCGAGTGCTAGGATTACAGGCGTGCACCACCACCCCTGGCTTTGTGATTGTTTTTAATCCTAAAAAAACTAGAAAATAAGAGCGGCAGATTATAAGACTTGGAGAGAGAGGCAAACAGTCTCAGGTCTGAAGGAATGGAAGATATCATGAAAGAAAAAAATTGATTCAATAACAGAAGAACTTTTTTTTTTAACATGATGTTGTATTACAACAATAGATTATTTACAGTAACTTTAAAGTCTATTCCAATATTTAGGAAAATCATCAACGACTCCATAGATATGAAAATACACTTTCCATAAATAGGAAACTAACACATGGGACATCTGGGAACGGAAATGATGACCCGGCAGTGACTGCTATGGAGAAGACGCGTCCAGGGGGGAAAAGGAAGTGGTGTGGAGGGGTCCTGCTGCACGTCTTGCCTGAGCAGGCCAGATCCGGACGACACGGACACCAGGGAGGGCTCTGCGGGGCGGGGCCACCTGCTCTTCACCTCTCATTCCCAAGAAAGGCATCTGGGCATTCAGCCGCAGGGGAACCCAGTCAGCACTGCGGCTCCCAGACCTTGGCGTCCTTTGTGTCACGCTGGGTCAAGGCGGCTCCACATGCTATGGAGCCACACGGCACGCAGGAACAGGTCCAGTTCTATGCCTGACACCTGGGAAACAGACCTCAGAAGACCCGCTGGAAACTGAGTGACCACTAGTGTCCCCAGGAGGGAGGAGGATATGCCTGGCTGGCTCTGCCCTCCCATGCCATAGACATCTGGGAGGCGAACTAAGGAGCCACACTGGTCTGCAGGGACCCTGACTGGACCTATCCCAACTACCTCTGCAGGAAAAGGGGGCTGGTGTGGGGATTCTGTGTGGCCCATGTGCACCACGTTCACCAAGTGGGAATCCTACCATCAGTCAGGCCCAGACACATGGGCAGGAAACACAGGACCCATCCACTTTCTAAATGTGCCATCCTTCCAAGTCTGAGTATGTGAGAAGCTTCATGTCTACTCTTCCTTTAGCCCTGTCAGGCAAATGGTTGAGAGATGACTGACAATCTCAATACGGGTAATAAATGCAGAAGGCTGGATAGCATTCCGTGTCAGAGCCATGCTCGGAAGCAGCTCTCCCTAAACACAGAGCACCAGCCGGAAGGGAAAAACAGGTTTCTGATTTCTTGCGAAGGGTGAACAGCTATCAGGCTGAGCATGTTGTCCCCGGAAGTGTCAGTAGTCCATTTCCTAGCATTAAGTCTATGCGTCTAGAGGGAATGAGCAGGAGCTACCCCCAGTGACACCCAGGTCTCCCTCAGTTGGAGAAACTGGATCTTAGGAACTATCAGCTAATTTTCGGATGTTTCACATTCTCTCTGCTCCCTTGAGTACCTAATTCTTCCTCCTGAAGTTTCTCCTCCATTCATCCAAATGGTTTGTCTTAAAATGTAAACACACAGAGGAACTGGCAAAGGAGATTAATCCAATGTGAAAGACACAGAGAAAAAGCAAGATACACTTTGTTCTAGGTTCTGAGTCTAAATCCGGCGGCGGGAGGTGTGAAGGGCTGGCAGATTGGTAGGAGCTCCGCGAGGCGTAAGGCCAGCAGCTGCTGTACTCTTGGGGGCCAGGGGGAGAGTGCGTGGCACTCGGCAGCCAGAGGGAGACCCTGGCCCTTTGGGACAGGGTCAGCAGATGGACCTTAAGCCACAACCAGGCCTCGTGGGAAAGGGGGTGGAGAACTCCAAATCCTCACCCCCAACTCTCCACATGTTTACCCTGCAATTCTTCAGCCCTACTCAGGCATCTGCCTTTAGCTGGGCTCTCAAATTGAATTTGTTGAAACCAAAGCTATCATTTTCCCCAATCCCCCCCCCTTTTCCTCTTACGTTTAGAATCTCAGTGAGTATGTGGTTCCTCTTGGCTACTCCAGGCTATTGAGGTCTCGTTCCCTTATTACTGTGTCCTTCTTTCTTTCCACCCTTGCCATCACTGTCCATATTGAGGTGCCTTACATATTGGATAAGTGTATCTCAAAGGCTGATGTGCTACAGCTTGGTCCCCAGCCTCAGCTACTGAGAGGTGGTAGAAACTTGAAGGACATGGCCTCATCCTGTGACCTGGCTCTTTCTCTTCGCTCCATGGTTATACGACGAGTGGGTTTCTGTTGTCGCTGCTGTCTGCAGTACTAGGGACTGAACTCAGGGCCTTCACACTGAGCGACTTTCCCCACCCTTTTAACATATTTTTAATCTTGAGACAGAGCTGGACTTGAACTTGCAGCCTTCCTGCTCAGCTGCTAGAATTCCTTCCTCCCAGACTGCAGGTGAGTGTCACTGTACCTGGCTTGGTGAATGCTTCTTGTTCCACCATGCATTTCTGCCATGAAGTGCTGCCTTTCCACAGGCCCAAAAACAACTGGGCCAACCGATCATGGAATAAACTCCAGAACCATGAGCCAGGACAAACGTTTTCTAAGTTGATATTTATGATCCTTAGTGATCATAAGGTACTCATGATCCTTAGTGACAGAAAGCTGCTAACAAAAGGCACTTGCCTCCCTCCATTCACAGGAGACCTGAAATCCATCTTGCCTCCTTCCTACTGTCACATGGGATCTTTCTAGCACCGCTTAGATCCCAAAGCAACCCTACTTAAACACTTTCAAAGCCCCGCCCCACACAGAACAAGAGTCTGGCTCAAGCTGCTTTCTCAGCTTTAGCTCCCTCTCTATAACGCAACACGTTTCCTCTGGTCCAAACATGCAGATCTATTAAAGTTGCACAAACTTCAAATCACAGCCATTCTCGCACCAGAACCGTCCGCCAACACTGAGACATCTGCTTCTTCCGCACATAGGACAGCAAGGACAGAAGAAACACACAATGGCACCTCAGGACCAAGCGGAGAGCCCGTTCCATGCTGAAGGTCAAACTCCATCTCCCAATTGACAAGCGAAGCCTTGGCCCTCCCAGTCCACTCCCCACCCCTAGACTGGAAGCAAGAAAATCACATACTCTTTCCCAAATCCCTGACCCTGGTGCAGAAGTAAAGAAACAAAACCAGCTTCCAAAAGCACAAATTCTCTGAGTCACCCCCCCCCCCAAGGACAGCAGCGGTTGTGCTTTGGTGGTGGCCATGGACCTTTTATGGTAGAGGGAAAAAGGCAGCCAGCGGGTGGCTAACCGGGCCCCTCCCCCACTCCCAGCCTCACACAGCAGTCCCTTGGCATACATGGTAGGAAACTTCGCAGCCATTCAACACATACTGCCCAATGCCTGCACGTTATCAGCCTAGCTCTGGTGCAGCGGGAGGAGGCAGGACCAGGAGGGATTTTCTCAGGGGAGCCTACTGCCAGCCTCCTCCTGCTACCTGGAGAGCCGAGTTGTTCAGCCAGGATGCAGTAAGCCACACCTCCCCACCACGTCACCATATCAGGAGCGCAGAGCTCGGGAAGCCCACGCAAGCTGGGAGACTGAGCCTGATTTCAAGAGGGCTGGAAGGAAAGGGGGGGGGACTTAACTGCTCACATACCTGATCAAACAGGACTTTCCAGTGCTGGTAGAGGGAGGCCATGCGCGAGAGGAGGAAGAGAAAGAGAGAAAGACACACTTATCACCGAGGTCTCTGTGGCAGCTTGATGTTCTGACCTAACCTCCCAGCTGCAGCCCAGGTTAAAACCAGTTCAGCACCAGGCCACAGACTCTGGAGAAAACCTCGGAAGCTCTGCCCAAATCGCAGAAAGGGCATGAGGGGATAGGGTTGGGGACCAGCAAGGCAGGTGTCCCTCGTCTGGGACAGTTAGGTGGAGGGATGACCAGAGCAAGAAGGATCCCCAGCGGTTCCCCAATAAAAGTCGCCCAACTCCACCTGCCCAGGGGCCTGAATCACTTTTGCCGCCTACACACTGCATCCACATCTCCGCTCTCTGAGTGCAATCCAAGGCCCTGCTCTCCCGGGACACCCTACTCCGTATAACTCGGATCCTTCATAAGCACTAACATGTTGTCTACAGGTTTAGGGGGAGTTGGAAGAGGGGTTCCTCCTGGCTGAAACCTACCCATTCTCTTCTAAAGCTGAGTTTCTGTACCGAGTGCACGAGACTACCAGGGGTCTAAGGCCAGAAGGAAGCGATAGGTTTAACCATTTAGAAACCCAAGCCACCACCACCCCCAGCCCCAATTGCTGGCCTTCGTTTTGTCTGGTTTCAGGTCCATCTCCCCACACTGAGGACCAATTTTTTCAACGCTCTTTGCAGGTTAAGCCCTGCAGGTAAAGCTTAAGTAACTCCGGTTCCTTGAGCTGGCCGGTCCGATGCGCCGCCGCCGTAGGCTCCGGCGGCGGGAAGAAGAGGAGCCGGCGGGAAAGCCTTCCGGGACAGCCCCTCCCCGGCTCACCCAGGGGCCCCCGGACTCCTGAGTCCTCTCCGGAGGGCCCAACCGCTCCCAGCGCCCCTCCTCTCCTAGTCCGGGCCCGATTCAGGGACGGGGCCAGTTTGAATTTCAATCCTGCCGCGCGACCCGGCAGGTGCCGGACCGGAGCTAATCCGGGAGCGGGAGAGGGGGTCGCCAGACCGGTCTGCGCAGCCGGGGCGGAGGATCTGCGGCGCCGCTGCCTCCCTGGGCCGATGGAGTCCGCAGGTCGCGGAGGGGAGGGAGGGAGTCACTGCCGTGACGCGGCCGCCTCTGCAGGAGCGCCGTGTCCCGGGCACTGCACCAGAGCGGGGAGGGGGCGCCGGTCCCAGCGCAGCGGGGTCCCGCGGGGGCGCCGGGCGGCGCGCGCGACCGGGGACCCGGGTCCTCGCCCTCCCGCCCCGGGCTCGGCCGGTCCGCGGCGCTCCCGCATCACCTTGGACCCCCGAGCTGCCCCGCTGGGGCGCGACGGGCAGACCCTCCCCGCGGGCCCCGGAAAGTTTGCCGGGGGGGGGGGCACTCACGTCCTCCGGCGCCGCGCGCGGCCGCCCCTCGGCCTCGGGCTCCAGCTCCTCGATGCGCTCCGCCTCGGCGCAGGCGGCCACTGCGGGGCCGGGGCTGGGGTGCTCGCCCATGGCCGAGGCGGGGTCCGGGCGGCCGGGGCCCGGGCTAACTTTGCGCCGCGCGGCCCTCCGGGGGGCTCCGTGCGCTCCGCGCCCGCCCCACGCGCGCTCCCATGACCCGGTGCTCGCTGCCCCGCGACTCCGGGACGCCGGGCCCGCGGCCGCCAAACTTCTCCGCGCTCGCCGCCCTCCGCCTCCTCTTCGCCGCGGCCCAGCGCCCGGCTCCTCCGCGCCGGCGAGGGCGCCCTTGGGCCGGCCGGGCCCCGCCGCTCCCGCGCTCCCTGCCCGCCGCGCGCGGCCCCCGCTCTGCGCCCGCGTCCGCTCCTCCCCGCGGGCTCCCGGGGCGGCGCGCGGCGGGGGCGGGGCGGGGCTGCCCGCGGCCAGGGCGGTCAGCGCCGGCGGGAGGAGAGCGCCTCTGTCCCCGCCCCTGCCCCGCAGCCCCCGCCGCGACGGGCTTCGTCTCCCCCCACCCGCCTGACCGCGCTGGGAGGCTGCGGGTTCGTGGCGGAGGGGAAGCGAGGTTCCCAGCGCCTTGGCAACGTCAGGGTTAACTTGGAGGGCCGGATCCCCCTCCGCCCTGTGCTCCTCACTTCTCCGCAAGCGCGCGTTCGGGGAGGTCTGGGAGAAGCCGGGTAGGGAGGTCTGAGAAGCCAGACCCTAAACCTTTGCCCGGCTCCACGCAGAGCTCGGGGACCCTGGTCAGGCTTCGTCTGACCACGCTGAGCCCGGCAGGTCCCGCGCGGAGAGGGGACGTGAAGAAACGGGGAACCAGGAATGAAGTTAGCAGAGAGGAAAAGGATCTTTGAAGAAAAAAGCAGGGGCCGTTTCCCCTCTGGACAGACCCGGCTCCCCCAGGCAGGTGTTGGGCTGCTCCTGAAGGCTGGGGGCTCGGTCTGGCCCCCACCACCCCATCTGCTCACCCTTCCTCTGAGAAACTGAGGCTCTGTTTCTATTAGCGAAAGTTGTGATTGATGCTGTCATTGTCATAAAGCAAGCTTGTAACCCAGCCCCAGGGTCCCACCTGTGGCCAGCTCGCCCAGCAAGGACGGCTCCTCTTACACACCAAGTAGGAAATGAACTCCATTCTAATTAGGTGAGTTTTGCTACAGACACCAATTTTCATCTCGCTCTCAGAAAGTGTGATCGCTTCAACTATTTTTGTTTCTCACCACCCTCCCCCAATCCCTACTCTACTAACAAGTCAAGATCCTGCCAAGATTTCCTTGTAAATAAAACTGTCTGTATGGGGTGTGATTTCGAAAACAGCCTTCAGGGGACAGAAGAGAGGCTAACTTCTTGGTGAAAAGGAGCCCAGGAGGATAAGCAGCTGCTGGGGACCCTTAGGTCACCGGTGGGGGGCACGCCAGTCACCCCTGTGTCCACCAGCTGCTGTCATCTGCATGACTTGCTTGGGTGCTGGCACTGTCCTAGGCAGACCTTCGGGAAATGGCAGAAAAGCGCCAAGGAGCCAGGTTCCAGGAGAACTTGAAGGAGAAGCTGGCACAGGGAGGAGCTGGCCACTCTGCCTTGAAGTCCAGCAGCCCTGAGGTGGCCCAGCCCCAGCTGCCCGGTGAATCCTATCTTCTCCGGCTCAGAGACAGCTCTGTTGTCCTGAGCAGCTCGGGCCTCCCCTCAGGAGGAAGGAATCTTTGAAGCCTCTGTTACACTTGTGAGCATTTACTGAGGGTCCTTCGAACTCTGGGAATGTGGGGATGGCCGGGACCCTGCCTGCCCTATGGAAACTGTTTAAGTGGGGCAACAGGCTGGATCAATACAAGGACATATCCTGGATTCCAGAGACGCCAAAGGAATGGGGACATGTGGACCCCAAAGTCTTCCTGCAGGACCCCCAAGCATCCCTAAATCTCGAGGCAACTTGGGAAGGTGAAGGAGAGGCATTCTGAGCAGAGAGAACAGCATGGGCAAAGACTGGGCGCACAGCAATGGTACGGAAGGGGAACACTGTGGCATGGCCTGGAAACAGAGCCAAGTGTCCGATAGAAAGAGCCTGGGCTGGGGAGCATGGGTAGAGAGGAGCATGAAGAGCTTGGGCTTCACCCGAGAGCCAGGGGGAGCCACTAAGGGTTGTGAGCAGGAGACCGACATTTAGAAAGATCTCTCTAGGCTGGGCACAGTAGCATACTTCTGTGTTCTCAGCATGCTGAAGCTGAGACGGAGGGCTGTAAGTTCCAGCCTGGCCTGGGGAATTTCACTACTGAGGCCTTGTTTCAAAAACTAAAAAAATAGGGCTGGAGGTTGAGCTCAGTGGTTCCGACACCTGCCTAACAAGCACAAAATTCTGAGTTGGGGGCCGGAGGGTTAGCTCAGTGGTTCCGGCGCCTGCCTCGCAAGCGCAAGGTCCTGAGTTCGATCCCCGGAAACCACATACAATGCTGGGCATGGAGACTCACGCCCACCAGCAATCAACACCGCATACCACAATGCCGGGCGTGGTGGCTCACGCCTGTCATCCCAGCACTCGGGAGGCAGAGACCGGAGGATTGCTGAGTTCGCGGCGGCTTGCCTGGGCACCATAGTGAGCTCAGGGCCAGCCTGAACTACAAAGCGAGACCCTGTCTCCAAAAAGCAAAAAAAAAAAAAAAAAAAAAAATTCTGAGTTGGATCCCTGGAAACCACATACAACAATACCAGGTGCGGTGACTCACACCCACCAGCAATCAGTACCACACACCACAGTGCCGGGCGTGGTGGCTCACGCCTGTAATCCCAGCACTCAGGAGGCAGAGGCAGGAGGATTGCTGAGTTCAAGGCTTACCTGGGCTACATGGTGAGCTGAGGGCCAGCCTGAACTACAAAGCGAGACCTTGTGCCAAAAAAAAAAGAGCATTTTGGCTCACAGGTCCAGACATTACAGTTCATGATCACTTGGCCCCATTGCTTTGGGCCAGTGGCCGGCTGTACAACATGGCAGAAGTGTGCACCAGAGCAAAACTCTTCACCGTGTGGCTAGGCAGCAAGAGAGGAAAAGCCCACAATCCCCTGCTAGCGCATGAGCCCCACTGACCTAAAAGCCTTCTACCCCCAGGGGTCTACTCTCTATGTACCACATGGTTCTCGGGAACAGCAACTCCAAACAGCAGTCCTGCGGAAGAGCGGTCGAACTCCCAGAGGTCCGAGCGTGCTGTTAGCGGAACCTGGGAACGAGGTGGAAGGGTTCTGAGTGGGGGGACCGCCATGGCAAGGCAGAGGGGACAGCTGTGGGCCGTGCTGGGAGCTGTGCAGGGGCCGAGCACACAGAGAGGGTGTCGATGTGGGTGAGGAGGATCATGTGCAGAGACCCGCAGGGCGGTTCTAGGAGTTGGACCTCGCCCAGCGGGCAGTGGAGAAATGGCGGCAGCTTCCAACTGGACCAGGGTTCATAAGCTGGCAGCTGCTCAACAGCATCGTTCAACTGTTTCGACTGACAAGTCGGGGAGGCGGGGTCTGTGATGCGCCAGACCTTGGCCCAGGTGCTGAGACTGTACAGAGGGTCAGAGGGAGCTCTGGGCTTCTGGGGGTGGGGGGCTGAGTGTCCAGTGCACCTTCAAGAGGAGGGAGGGCTTTGCATTAAGGGTCTGGCATTCCAGACGAAGTGGCCTCCACTGAGAGGCCAGGAGGAGCCTTGGGAAGGGAAGGGAAGGGAAGGAGGGGAAGGGAGGGAAGGGGAGGGGAGGGGCATGAGCGCTTTGTTTGTGGATACCTGTAGCTAATGAGCAGCCAGGAAGGAACATTAAGGGCTGTAATTATCTCTCAAAGTGAATGGCAGCAGCCGCACAAAGCCTATTCCACTTGGGGCCCTTCCGTTCCCACCTCTCTCTCCACCAGGCCACACTCTGTCCCTATAGCAAACCTGAGCTGACCCTGTCCCCACCTATAACTCCGGTCTTCAGAGAAACCCGCAAGCCAGCCCTGAGCCACTGCCATTTGCCTGCCTGAGATGAAGACATGAGTTATTTTTGACCGCGATCCAAGCCTCGGCCCTGAATTCTTTTGTCTTCCAGGAATCCCCCAGTCATGTTTGAAGTCTGCAAGTCCCAACAGCAGACGTAGCTCGCAGCTCGAGGGGGAGACCGCCACTTGG
>PVIC010056849.1:0-10832 GCA_004025085.1 Thryonomys swinderianus
ACCCTATATAGCTCATAAAAATCCTAGTAATTTAGTTAAGTCCCTTCCTTGCACAGAGTCCACAAAATGAATCTTCATTAACCCATCTTCCTACAAAGGAATCTCTCTAATATTTTTTATTCTAATTGACAAGGACTATCTTTGTAATCTTACACAGTACCTGGTCCCCCTGGGACTCCATATTTTTATATGAAAGGTACTGTTGAGGAGAATAAATTAGTCAATCTATGAAGCCCTTAGACCAACTTGTGGCTCAGGAAGTACTCTATAAACAGTTAACAATTATCCTACAAATGAAGAGGGTAAAGCTAGCTGTCTAACACAAATAATTGAAATGTGTTTGTAATCCATATTCAAATAGGTGAATAAACTAGGGTGCAGAAAGCATTTAAAAGGCATAACAAAGAAACACATCTCTGTGTGTTCCGCCAAGGACAAATTGAATATTCTCATTCTTTAGATGGTGCATGCTAGATCCGAGACAGTCACACAGCATGTGGTGTCTGATGATAATCAAGACAAAGAATTCAGTCAAGAAAGGACAAAAGTCTCACCCCTACTTTGTCATTCACTTGCTGTTGATTTTGGAGACAACATGTGACTTTACTTAGAGTTTTCCTCTGAATGTGGAAAATGAACCATAATAGAAGCAGTGATGCCACAAATCTTGAAGTATCATGTGTCACCATTGTATTTTAACTTTAAACTTACAACTTATAGAAATCTGCTAATACCAAGTATGAAAAACAGTTGGCAAGTTAGCAACTTGCAGTTCTGGGGTTATTCTCCACTCTCATATTAAAGAGAGTTGAAGACAGGGGGAAAAGTAATCCTTCTGACACAAAATTTTAAATTGTTTATCACTAGACTCATCAATCTCCTTGCATTTTCCATTTTGAAGACAAGTTTAGACAGGAAATCAAGGCAATAACTATAGAATACAAATCCACTAGGTGAAGAAAACCATAAAATAGGCAACTATTAAACATATGTTAATTTCATGTGCATGTGTTGTACCATGTAATTCCCAGTGCAGTTCTCACCACCTCCATTTTATTGATATGAAATGAGGCTCAAAAGATCAGCTGATTAACTTAATATAGCAGACTTTAGACTATGCACCCAATGTTGCATTTAACCCACCAAAGCCATAATTTAGAAAGTAAATTCTCCTACTCCACTAGTTTCTACTGTGAATAAAATATACTTCTGTGAATAAAATATAATACAACAGAAATAAATTAATAATTGACAAGAGTGTGACTTGTATTATTTTAATAAATGTCAAATCTCCCATCCAAGTACTAACCAGGCCCGACCCTGCTTAGCTTCTGAGATCAGATGAGATCAGACGCATTCAGGGTGGTATGGCCATAGATAAGAAAAAGAAATAGCATGTATATAAGGGGTGGGGGTTGTGGGGTGGGTAGGGATGTGGGTAAAAATGAGAATTAACTTCTGTTATATACTGGTACAAATTCCCCAATGCTGAGTGAGTTTGTGAGCTATATATAAAATTACCAATAAAGAATTCAATTAAAAAAATAAAAATAAATGTAAAATCTCAATCGTATTTTTAAACAAATTCTATTTTTCAGCAAGACAGGTGATCAGATAAAAGTCAGTACCATGGGCCTTGCATCTAGCATAAATAATCCCAGCTTTCGAGTAATCTAAATTCTGTACTAGGTAAGCCTCTAACTATACCTACCTATCCCGGTACTTCCTTTTCCTAGCTCTACTTGCTCCTTACAAAATGATTACATAATTTTTCATATCAACAAATAATATGGATATTCACTAAATGCTTAATAGCCTATAAAAATTCTCTTCAGTGTAAAATAAAGGGCATCAACCAGAATAATATATATAGACCTACGTGGAAAAGACATGGAAAATGACACCTTACTTGAAAACTCACACAATGGAAAACACTGACAAAATTGAGGATTTGTTAATGATAATGGCTTCAAACATCTGCTAAATGTTGCCATTTATTCTAGGTCAATTGGCAGTACTATTGCACTGACAGAGAACAAACAGCAGCACTAAATGGGACCTACAATGTATAAGTAATACACACATATTCAGTCATTTTTCATTTCTGTCCAGTCCACTATATAGTCACATTTGGTATATGACTAAGTTATATTTATACTAACCATCCTCAAGATAGAAATTTTGTACTTCCAATTAAAATATAAATTGTCCTTAGTGATTAGACTTGGGCTTTCAAAATTTGTTTTATAAAACCTGATGTCGAGTCAATCAGTTATGTCAGAATATCTTATGATGGGATAAATCTGGTTGTAGTAGTCTTGCCTTTGATTCTTTATCTTATGGTTTCTCATTTCAGTGTACTTAAGTCATATGGAAAGGGATGATAAATGAGGCTGAAGAGACGATTACCCATAATAAGGAGGTCTATTAGATTTTTCCCCACGAGGAAGATTGCACTTTTCTTGTGTCTCCTCCACCCCTTTAATTACCTCCCTTTCTCTCCCTCTTTGCCAATTAGTCTGTAAAAGCCAAGACATCTGTTACCCACAAGACATCTGCTACCCTCATCTACCAAAGGATGTGCACATTTTTAATCAACCAGAAAATAAATTTTCATCCATATTTAAATATGACTGGTAGCACACCCATCACACTTCTAGTGTATGGAATTGTAAAAACCATCAGCATTATTCATATACTATTTTTGTGATAAAGGCAAGTAGACATTTGTCAGGTAGTAGTTGTTTTAAGCGAGATACTATTTTCAGTTAGTTGGTTTCATATTACCTGTTTCCTGCATTATAAGCCTACATGCTGACCAAGGTTAACAAAGACACCTAATAATTGTCCTGTCTTCCTTTTGAAATATTTGTCTGTTCCATTTAGTTTTGCTAATTTGAGACTAGTGCATCAAAAACACAAAGTAGATTTTGTTTTAAGTTGGGAAAGAATCCACCTGCTGAAAACATAAGCTTTTCCACATTTGTGGATTTTATGAAAGGGAAAAGCCTAATTCATAGTGAGCTGACTGTGACAAAACCAGCATCAGTGAGTCTGAAGACACCCAGTCAAAAACCTCCCCTTTGGAAGGTAATCACACTGGTTTATAATCCAGCTGAAGTCCTCCAGTCAATATGAAAGCTTATTTGTCTTATCCCGCATTCATCACAGAAGAATAACCATCTTCCCACTCTCATGAAATTCTGGAGAAATGAAGAGAAAGTAATGCAGTCCTGAATCCATGGCTTCTGTTAGTCCATGGCCTAGTCCTTTCATCACAGTGTGCATACCACTGCAGAAACAGTACACAGGACCAGAAACCACGCAAAATAGCACCACTCTTTAGCAATCTCATTACTCCCCACTCCAGTAGTAGAAATAAAAACTGTTCCCAATGCTATTTGAAAGGATGGACAAAATAGTTTAAAACCAACCAGAATGAAATTTGAGGGTGATCAATGGCAATGTGTCTTTCACTGTAATGGTTTTTATTTAAATATTCACTATATTTTAGCACATCACATGATTTGATTGCTTTTAGATACTTAAAGCCTAATTCTATATGAAATTTCTATATGTACTATTCAAATGATGAGCAATATCTATTCTGCTTGAGAGGTCATAAGTGAATTACTTTCAGTAAGTCCTCAGATATGAAAAAGGTTTTTTTTTAAAATTATAGAATATTTTTCTGTATGCCAAATACAAATTAAAAGAAAACATGGAGAGAAGATGCACCACAAGACATTTGTGGAATAAGTGAAAGATGTCAGGATGGTGTGGTGGCAACCAGGCTATCTGACACAGGGTGGGTAGGGCAGGAAGGCTTTGTGGCTCCTCTTGGGGCCACATCTACCCCTGAGCACCTCAGCTCCTACAGAGCTCTCACTGGGGCCACCACACCCCCCCCCACCCCGAGCAGTCCTCAAAACCGTCCACCAACTGGGAGAAGGCACAGCAGCCCTCGCCGTCCAGGAGCACAGAAATTTCCTGTGTATGAAAAACGGACGAGGAAATTAAGGCCAAAATATCAGATAGGCATAGTGAAATAGAAAGAAAATGTGCAAAAGAAAGGGGAAAGGACAGGTAGGGAAAAGTAAGGAAGGAAAGAAAATATAATAGTAAAAAAAGAAAACAAAGTTTATACTTACAGAGGATAGTGGTGTAGGGAAGGGAGGGAAAAGGGGAAAGGTGAGAATCAAGATGTGTCATGTACAGGTACAAATTCTCAATGTTGAATGTGTTCATAATGTATATATAAAATGTACCCAAAAAATCTACTTTAAGGGCCAGAGATTTAGTTTAGTGGTTCTGGTGCCTGCCTGGCAAGTGTAAGGTCCCTGGTTCAATCCCCGGTAACCACATACAACAGTATGGTCCGTGGTGACTCACGGCCACCAACAATCAGTACCACACACACACCACAATGCCAGGCATGGTGGCTCACGACTGTAATCCCAGCTCTTGGGAGGCAGAGACAGGAGGATTGCTGTGAGTCTGAGTCTTGCCTGGGCTACACAGTGAGCTCAGGACCAGCCTGAACTACAAAGTGAGACCCTGTCTTGATTAAAAAAAAAACAAAAACAACAAAAAAAATGGTAACTTCATTTCATTGTTCCTCTTTTATACCTATAAGCCAAAACATCACATTGTACCCCACACATATATACAATTATGATTTGACAGTTTAAAATATTAACTCTAAAATTGAAAAATGAAAGGGCTAGAAAGAACAGAAGAAAGAAAAAACAAAAGAAGGAAGGAAAGAAAGAAAAAGCAAACATCATAATGCCAACCAGGTAAGGCAGGCCACGTATCTGAATTATGGACTGACTTTACCAAGGTAAAGGATATCTCTTTATAAAATTTCATATGTTGAGAAACATATTTTAGAATGTTATGTTTCTTTTGTCTTTTCTTCTAACAGAAATTGTTAGTCTGCGGTTGACTGTGTATTGGTAAGTGGAATTGGAGTGTTTGCCCTGTCTTTGTTCTACCCTGTTTTGTTTCACAATCAATGGCTCCACTGTAGAAGGAATGTTGTCTCACAGACAATATTAGAAAAAGTCATTTTTAATCAATACGGAATATTCTGGAGAACTGAAAATTTTCAATAATAAATTATCTATTCCAAGTTACAAAAAAAGCTATTAGTGGCAGGCCAGTGTTGGGCTAATACTATCCTCACTGTGTATTTCCAAAGCAATGAGCTCACTGTGTGTAGACAGTGACCTGCCCAAGAGTGACCTGGAAATGCCTCCATCCAACCTGGGGCACAGATTTTAATATTGTATTCATCAGTCTGCACACTTGCAGTCTATTTTTTTTAGGACTTGGACAGTAGTAAGCATTTTTTAATTTTATTTTTATTTTGGGGTTAGAGTCTTACTGTGTTAAAAGAAAAGGCCTCAAACTTGAAAGCCTCCTGCCTCTAAGTAATTGGGACTACAGGCAGACACTCCTATGCCCAACTAAAAACCTCATTTTTTAGTATATTATAGTCTTATGTCCAATATATTATTCACTATACCTGATTTAACTGATGACAAACTCTTAACCAGGCATACACCATATGATTTAAATATTATTTTTTATGAAAAATAATTATTCAGGGCCAGGGATTTAGCTCAGTGGTTCTAGGGTCTGCCTTGCAAGTGCAAGGTCCCAAGTTTGATCCCCAGTACCACATACCACAGTGCCAGGCGTGGTGGCTCTTGCCTGTAATCCCAGCCCTTAGGAGGCAGAGGCAGGAGGATTGCTGTGATTTTGAAGCTAGCCTGGGCTACAGAGTGAGCTCAGTGCCAACCTGAACTACAAAGTGAGACCCTGTCTCAAAAACAAAAAATTATCCATAAACATCATCACTTGATGGATATAATTTCTAAAAACATCTTCCCTTATTCAGGAATTACTGGTTATTATATGGAAAAAATGAATCTATAAAAAAGACAAGACAGTGCAAAAGTCCTGATCCATCCAGGGCCTTTAAGGGCTAAATTGAGAGTTCTAATCCTACTCCTAGGAATGTGGCTTTTGCAGTTTGTATCCTTAACTGATCTGTCCAAAAGTAATTCAGGTAGATGACATATTGTGTCCCTTTCACTTCTAAAGTTCTATGATGCTAAGAGAGGAGCACATCAATGGACACCACACAGGAAGAACAGGCTGAGTGAGTGCATAACCAGAACCATACAGTGGCCACCCTAGAATCACAGTTTGGGAAGAACAGTGTTCCAAAGAAGCACTGAGTCTCACAAAAGCTGAAGTGAATAATTAGAGTTGACAATTTGGGGCTCCACTAAGTCATGGTAGTCTAGTTTTTATTTTCAATCTCTACTGAAATAGAGAAGGTCAAAGCCCACTTGGAAGAAGATCTGAAAGCCTGATGATGTGAGAACAGGAGCCTACAGCATATTCAAACCAGATAAAAAAGAGAGCATGAAATACTAAAAGCTGATGAAGAAAAAGGTCACGCTTTCAAAATCTAAAGAATCTCTGATTTGTTTTTCAAAAAGAAACAAAATAGTAAAGAAAAGAATAAGTAAATCCACCATTAACAGCTGGCCAAATAGTAGGCCTAAAAAAGTATCCTGAAAAAGGCAAAACTGTTTCAAGTCTAGAATGAAAGTTTCGAAGAAAATTTAAAAGTTTAAGTCCTCAAGACTTCTTAGCAGCTCACCTGTCAAATTTTTTTGTCACCATCTACAGTTACACATTTATATGATCAGATATGGTAAAGAATAGATGATTCTCAACTGAAATAAAAGGTAACTATCCAAAGTAAGAAGTTGATCTACATAGCTAAAAATAGAGGGGCAAACGAGGAGCGGAAAGAGGAAAAAAAGGGCAAATGATTAAGGAGAAAGGATCTGGGGTTTTGTGTGTGTGCACATGTGTTTGTTGTTCTTGTCTTTTCTTCCTTTTTAAAGATGAGTCTTAGCTATGATTCTTTCCAACACTGACCCCGAGCCTCAAAGATTCAGTTCAGGGAATAAAAGAAGTCATAACAGGTACTATCACCTCCTCCTGTCTTCAAAGAAGATAGGTGGGAGTGGGAGCTGATGAGTAGGAGATGAATTTTTTAAATCCATAATTTAAAACATTTTAAATATAATTCTGACTCTTAAGGATTATCATAGCTATCTTGGTAGACTGGTTACATGTTCCTTTATCTCTTAAAGTATTAATAAACAGAATAACTGCCCTTTTTGCAGATTGGTAAATGGATGACAAGACAGGAAAGGGAAAAAATACAACTGAAAAAACTCAAAGAATTTATGGGGCCATACGCTCAAAACAAAGGGAAAGAAGTCTGAGGCTGCTGGTCCCACGTTTTGCTCCTTCTCTTGTGATAACCCAGAATAAAACAAAACAAAACTATAGCAAAGAAAAAAAGAATCTACGTTTGGAGCTGGGTTCACTTGAGTCAGAATTTAGCAAATTGTAGTAAAAAAAAAAAAAAAAATCCTCGTTGAAATTCTCAGCCTCTCTTGGCCTAGCCACTTGGCCTGGAAGGGGACTTCGGTTCTCTAAACCTGTGTACTCATCAGGGAAGGGATTATACTTATGTCAAAGGGGGTCACACTGATTAAGAAAGATTTTAGATAACACACTTGACACATCAAAAATGTCTTTTAAATGCTGGGCTTGGTGGATCAAGCGTGTAATTCCAGCACTCGGGAGGCAGAGACAAGAGGATTGCTGAGTTCCAGGCTTGCCTGGGCTACATAGTGAGCTCAGGGCCAGCCTGAACTATAAAGCGAGACCCTGACTCAAAAACAACAACAACAAAAAGTCTTTTAAATACCTAAAACCTAAAAATTTAGTTCTTGCTATCACCAATTATGAAGTATTCAGAGCTCTACATTCAAGGCTCAAACAATACTCCTTATAAGTTTTCAGTGTTTCCAACAATTCTTCCTGGCTTTAACTTTTTGTTTGGTAGTACCACACTGCCACACTAAGGTAATAAAAACATCTACGCCAAAACAAGATAAATATTTTTAAAATAGTGACATCTGAGCACAATAGAGAGTATATGGTTCATTACATCTCGTGTTAGTTACCATCCTAATATTTTTCCCTTCTCCATCAATTACTTTTTGTATGGGACAAATATTTCAATAGAAAAATGAAAAAAAAATTGGATAAACACGGAAAGGAAAACTACCCATAAATACTAAAAGGTTTAACCTTATTAGTATCCAAAACAGAAAATAAGGACACAATTTTCACATTCCAAATCTGAAATGATTTTATAAATTACAGCACCCAGAAATAGTTGGGGTGGAGCAATCAGTGAAATTTTATCATCATACATATAGTTGAGTATCCATTCTTAAAAATTTTAAAACAACAATCAAAAGTTTTGTTTGTTATCATTGTGGTTATATTTCCACTTCCTGTAGATGAAATAATCACAAAACAAAGGTTTACTTAAAACTTGTTACGGTTATTTTTCACAATGATAAATAAAGGAAATATTCTCAAATCAGAATATGTAAATTTTTATATTATATAGGATTGTATAATATCCTGTGTTCAAAATTACAGTGGAGTTTGTTCACTGTAAATATTAAATGAAAAATAGAAACAATTTATATGTATGTACTGAAATAAAGACTAAAAGGAAATATATCAAAGTATTAATGCTGGTTATCTCTGAGATGTGGGAGTAATCAACATACATTTTTCAAAACTTTTCCCTAATTCCATAATGAACATGCATTAATGTTATAATCAGAAATGAACATTATTTTGTTAAAGTCATTCCCTGCCTTGTCAAAATATTTAGTTCACGGGGGGGGGGCGGTTTGAAGATGCCACGAGAATATCTCTAGTCAATTGTTTTGCAAAGTTCTTTAAAATAATACATGATCACACCTAGGTGAACATCCACAAGCCCTGCTGCCTGTTACTTTGCAGGAAGCACAACTCAGTGATCCAGTCCAAACCTGAAAGTTGTGGTCCTAAAATAGGCAAATATATTGTAAAGCAAGGATATCCATGAAAACTCAGAAATATCAACACAACATGCTTCTCGTTCTATACTGAAATGTATCTGATCTCTGGGACACACAGCATCAGACTAGCCTAGCCTGATTCTCTTTCCATAACTACCCCCCCCCCCCGCCAGCTTATCCATCTCAGGACAGGGTTAGAACCGACCTAGTAACTTTCTCTGACTATAAAAGATAATCAAGGAAGTGCTGACTGCCCACTGCATGTGTGGCACTACATTGAACAAGAGATACCTCTAATCTGACTCAGCAAAATGAGATTTGTTAACACAGTAATGAGGCTGTGTGGAGACTGCAGATGCAAGCAAAATGTTCCATAATAAGCTTAATGCTATAGTAAACTGAGAAAAGGAAACCAAGTAGCTCATATGTGTTCCCTTGTGATAAATTACCTTTCAAGTTGAACCAAATGCTTTCACCTTTAAAGGAGCAGGTGAGCAGTGTTGCATTTACAATGAGCTTTGTCTATGTACAGCTAATGTCCCTGAGTTTTGCTAAGAGTTCACTATTCCATGCTAATGAATTAAACATAACTTAATGTGCCCTAATTTGATTTCATTTGTACCTGCCATGTCATTTTATGGAATGAAGGTAACACAAAGTATTTCAGTATGATCGGAAATTGTTTACTTACAAAGAAATTATGAAACAAGTCAATTATTTATAATTTTAAGCATATTATTTGTTTAATGAATGTCATAATTGCAAATGGCAAAAAATAGTGTAGCAGGAAATTAAAATTAAATCCGTCTGCTTAGTGACCCACATATCACCAGTATCATTCCAAGGGCACTCACTTTTAACTATTTTTTGTTGTTATTCTTTAGGACATTGTCTTAGGAAAATAACTTTTAAAATATATACTGATCTTGACCAACAAATCTGAAACACTATCTACTAATTTCCTGACTTACAGAATACCCTGAAGTTTATATACACACCCTCCAATTGGGAAAAGAGGTCAAGTTTGTTGAGATGTAATTTACATTTGGAACATTCATCTCTTTTAGTGTACACTTTTATGAGATTTGACAATTGCAATTCAATCCTCTCTCCCTTTAGGTTTCCTCCTTTTTAAACAACTCCTCTCCTCAACCAGCTGTTGGCAAGTGATGATGTTTTGGGCTCTATGCTTTCACTTTCTCCAGGATGTCTGATGAATGTAGTCTTGTAAGTCTGGCTTTTGTGATTTGGCTTAAAGCATTTTATTCATGTTTTTGTATTACTCAGTAGTTTTTCTATCCATTCACTAGTTAAAGGACATTAGGCTTTTCCTCAGTTTTTATAGATTAGGAATAAACCTTTATTAAACATTATTATATAGGCCAGAGATTTAGCTCAGCGGTTCCCAAGACTGCCAGCAAGCACAAGGTCCCTGGTTTGATCCCCAGTAATCACATACAATACCGGGTGTGGTAACTCACACCCACCAGCAATTAGTACCACATAATCCCAGCACATGGGAAGCAGAGGCAGGAGGACTGCTTAGTTAGAGGCTTGCCTGGGCTACGTAGTGAGTTCAGGACTAGCCTGAACTACAAAGCAAGACCCTGTCTCAAAAAAAAAAAAAATAGGATCTTTATATATAGTAACTTTATTTTTGCCAAATATCTAGGAATAGGATTACTATATTGTACAGGAAATGTTTGTTTAATTTTATCAAAATTGCCAAAATGTTTTCTGAGTGATCCCATCACGGTACTTTCCCTCTGATAATGCATAAAAACTCTAAATAAATAATTTGCAAATTTCTCATTGGGTTATTATTGAGTTCAGAGAATTCCTTATATATATATATATATATATATATAT
>PVIC010056850.1:0-10810 GCA_004025085.1 Thryonomys swinderianus
ATGGTGAAAGAGATAGGTCTAGCTTTAGCTTTTGGCAGGCTGAAGCCCAGTTTTTCCAGCAACATTTGTTAAAGAGGCTGTCTTTCTTCCATTGGGGATGTTTGGCTCCTTTGTCAAAGATAAGGTGGCTTAGTGTATCTGGAGTTGTTTCTGGGTCTTCTAATCTATTCCACTGGTCCTCGGGTCTGTTACTTTGCCATTGCCATGCAGTTTTTATCACGGCAGCTTTATAGTAGAGTTTTAAATTGGGAATTGTAATACCCCCTGCCATGTCGTGGTTGCTTAGAATTGCTTTTGCTATTCTAGGTTTCTTGTGGTTCCAGATGAATTTTTGTATTATTTTCTCTAGCTCTGCAAAGTATACCATTGGAATTTCAATTGGAATTGCATTGAATCTATATAGTAGTTGTGGGAGTATAGCCATTTTGACGATGTTGGTTCTCCCGACCCAGGAACAAGGGATATCTTTCCATTTTCTGGTTTCCTTTTCTATCTCAGTTTTCAGAGTCCTACAGTTTTCAGAGTAGAGGTCTTTCACTTCCTTTGTTAGGTAGACTCCCAGATATTTCATTTTAAAAAATACTATTTTCTTTACATTGTATGTGTATTCTTTACTACATCTTAGACACCGACTGTCATTCCTTTTCATTACTTATGTTTCCCCTATAGTATATAAGTTCATGACCTGGGATATAAAAGTTAGAAATATTCAAAATGCATGAATCATTGTTTTATGGGCCTGGTTCAAGATACATGTTTTACTTAAAAATGCCAATACAGTGTTTTTTTTTCTGTACTAAGGCTCAAACCCAGGCTCTAACATTACACATGTTATATAACCAGTGAGCTATATTCATAGCCCTATTTATTTTGAGACAGAGTCTTGTTAAATAGTCCGAGCTGGTCTTGAACTTGCAGTCATTTCTTTTTATCTTAATTGTTTGCTTGTTTTTATATCAGTATGAACACTGTTTTCTAGTTTCTGTTGTTCTGCTCACTTTATTTCCTTCTAGTCTTCTTCATCACTTAATGGAAGTGCATGGTCCTCTTTTGTCTTCCAGCCTTCCTTGTAATCTCTGCCTCCTCTATTTCTTTATTTCTCTCTCTAATCCCTTTTAACTTTCCTTCTCTGAAAGGAAAATCACCATATTGAGGCCACATTTACTATATATAATTTTCTTTTGTATTTTAGACTTTGTTATATAACCACAAGTCTTATTCCTATGGATAAAGGTACCAAATCAATAGTTACCACAGCTTGTTGTGACAAATGTATCAAATTATATTTTTCATCTGTTTATATTTGGCATATTAAGTTGCTATGCAGAGTACTGCAAAGGATCCCTGAATCCAAATCCACTTGACATCCAACTCTATTGATATTTTAACACTAACTACATACCGGCCTTTTAAAGCATTAAAAAGTCTGATTCCATCTGCAGGACCACAGATTTGGATCACATCATCTCTAGTTAGTTTCAATAAATCTGCTCCTGGAATAAATATAACAAAATAGGAGATAAATGCAGAGACTGACTTTGTTAAAACAGCCTCTATTACAAGGACACCTCATCACCAGTAATGTTTAATCTACAATCAAGGCTGGTTTCTGCCTTCTCTCCTATCTCAATTTTCATCCAATGAACATCCCCATGTCCTTTTCATTCTGATGACACTGAATGCTCATGCTATTCTTCCTGCCTGAAAAATCTTTCCACTACTGACCAATGACTCTTCACCCCTCAAATTTTACCTCCTATCACACATGTTCCTAATGCCAGGCCCTCTCTTGAACATCTCACTTTGGAGACACTTCTAGTGGAACCCAGCTACTAGGGTTTTATTTTGCTTGATTTTTTTCTAATCTTACATGATGAAGAGCTCTTTGAGTGGGAAATATGCCTCAGCCATGCAGATATTCCTATCATAGCTGGAACACAGAAGATAACAAAAGTGGACTATGTAAATAAAATACAATATAGTAATATCAAATGAAAAATCTCAGACTACTTGCAAGTGCTCCTTGATAAAATATATATCTGAATATATATATATATCTTACAAGGTACTATATGAAAAAGTATTTAAGAATTAAGGTGAGTTAAAATGAAGTATATCTTAAGTACTCACAGCAGCACTATTGCAGTGGGTAAAATGAAGTTTGAAGGACTTTATAAAATCCACTTTATCAAAAAAAAAAAAATCCAGGGCCGGAGATTTAGCTCAGTGGTTCTGGCACCTGCCTCACAAGCACAAGGTCCTGAGTTCAATCCCGGTAACCACATAGAATGCTGGGTGTGGTGACTCACGCCCACAGCAATCAACACCACATACCACAGTGCCGGGCGTGGTGGCTCACGCCTGTAATCCCAGCACTCGGAGGCAGAGACAGGAGGATTGCTGAGTTCGGGGCGGCTTGCCTGGGCTCCATAGTGAGCTCAGGGCCAGCCTGAACTACAAAGCAAGACCCTGTCTCAAAACAAAACAAAACAAAAATCCAAGGTCTTTGACCCTATCTCTGTTCCTGTCTGTCTGTCTCTCTGTTACACACACACACACACACACACACACACACACACACACACACTCTCTCTCTCTCTCTCTCTCTCTCTCCATCACATAAAAATCAGGAAGCCTTAGAATGCAAAAGAGTATCTTATGCTGGTGTGAAACAAAAGGAGAAGCAGAGTTGACCTGAGAAGTTGGTGAAAAGCCTTGTGAATGTAGAAAAACGGTTTCTATGCAACCACTGCTGAGTTTCCTGAGGTGTGGTTGTTGGCAAGAGGTTCTGAAAGGAAAAAAATATTTTTTCTGGTAATTTAATATTTTCTTATCAGGTAACATATAGTTAAGCATACATGCGCGCACACACATGCACACACACTCTCTCTCAATCTAGCTTTGTGCATTTGGAAATTGTTTACACTGTTCCACATCATTCTCTGTCTCTCACCATGGAGACATCCAGAGCTCTATCCTTATTCTATCCCCATCATTCCCTCCAGATTGTATACAACTCACGTTCACAGCTACTCAGGAGGCTGGGGTGGGAGAAGCACTTAAGCCTATAAGTTCAAGACCAAACTAGACAACAGTGTCCTATCTCAAAAAAAAAAAAGCCTCTCCACAGTCCTGAATCACTTGTTTATCTCTAGTCCCTAACACAGTATCTGGTTCAGGTTAAGAATGCAGAAAATGCCTGCGTGATGAATAATTGATGCTCATTACAAGTTGGATATTTCTATAGATTTATAGCCATCAAAATACTACTAGGCATTACAAGTAACTGACTTTGAGCTTTAGACTTACATCTGTAACGGGAGGGGGCGGCTCTGGCTGGTGGTTAGGCGAACCATTTCTAAAGAAACATTTAAAATCAACAGGTAAGTTTGTACACATACAAGGGCTCATTATCGCATTCTTCTTCATAGTAAGTCTTAAATCAGACACTTAAAAGAATCTCTGTTCACTCATAACACATTTTTATTCTTTTACCCTGTACTTCAATGATATGTTAATTTAACCTGAAGACCTTTGGTTAAGAGGGAGACACTTGACATTTGCAATATTTTTTTTTATTACTGAGAAAACAGAAAAATATCAAAAGTAAGTTCAAAAGGAGATAGATTATTCTCCCAAGAAAGGAGAATATCTACAAGGGGCTGAGCATTCCGCTCAGTGGTACAGCATGTACCCCTCAACTCCCAGTACCACACAAAAAGGTAAAACATTTATTGGAATGAAAGACTTCAAAATGTAAAAGTACTACTGCTTTACTACCATATTAAATATATAAATATGTATACATGCTATTGATTATATGGCCTAGTCCTTTTTTATTTTATTTATTTTTTGGAGACAGAAGTCTTGCTTTGTAGTTCAGTTTAGCCCTGACCTCACTATGTAGCTCAGGCAAGCCTGAAATTTAGCAATCCTGTCTCTGCCTCCCAAATGCTGAGATTAGAGGTGAGAACCACCATGGCCAGCCAGCATTGTGGTGTGTGGGACTGATTGCTGGTGGGTGTGAGTCACCACACCCAGTATTTTTGTATGTGGTTACTGGGGACTGAATCAGGGACCTTGTGCTTGCTTGGCAGTTGCTGGAACCACTGAGCTAAATCTCCAGCCATGAAAACAATTATTCTTTTTTTTTTTTTTTTTGAGACAAGGTCTCGCTTTGTAGTTCAGGCTGGCTCTGAGCTCACTATGTAGCCTAGGCAAGCCTCAAACTCAGCAATCTTCCTGTCTCTGCCTCCCAAGTGCTGGGATTACAGGCGTGAGCCACCACGCCCAGCACTGTGGTATGTGGTATTGATTGCTGGTGGGCTTGAGTCTCCAAGCCCAGCATTGTATGTGGTTACCGGGGATCGAACTCAGGACCTTGCACTTGTGAGGCAGGCGCTGGAACCACTGAGCTAACCCTCCAGCCCTTGTGTTACATTTTGAATATTCTTAGTTGTTACATTACAGACCTTCCTCCTTTCCTCCCTTAACTGAACTGAGTTAACAGAACTGAATTCTGTTCCTGCAACCAGGTCATTGAACACATTGGTCACTAGATGAGGAAGTGTATATAGGATGTACACTACAATATTCAGAACAAAGAAATGATCAAAGCAAACTCCAACTTGATGACTTTGTTTTTAATTGCATAACTCTTAACTCAGGGCTGTAATCTTTAAGAGAACATAAAACTATAGTACTGTTCAGTATAATCAGAAAAATTACAGTACTGCATAAACAAGGTGCACCATACAAAGAGAAAAGACATGGAGGCCTAACACTCAATAAACAAGATGTACTACATTGTACAAAAAAAAAAAAAAGGATGGGTCATAAATTAGAGCAACAGGTTGTAAGTCCAAATAGCACAGGTCAGGCTTAAGTCTGAATATTTACTTAACAAGTAGGTGGTTAAATAAGGAATAATGGTAATTAAATTCTTTAAAAAGTAGATCACTGAAATCACTCAAAAAATGTGAAGCTAGGGAGGGAGTGGGACAAAAGTAGCAATGAGGCTGGAAATGACCAAAGTATGTCACGTGCACATACAAACCAGCCAAACTGAGACCCATTAATCTGTGTATCCTATACGCACTCATAAAAAATGATATGGACCCTATGAGGTCCACTCTGAGAGACACACTCTATAATTCGGACGTTGTATATCACAGATGGCACTAAATCAAATGGACGGCCTGATAGCTTTACCCCATGGCCATGCTGGTGCCAAGGACAGGGACTACGGATCTAGCCCTCAAGGTGAGCTTCATCTGTACACATGGTGAGGGTCCTAAACATCATGCACTGGTCTCTGACGCTACTCAATGGATGAAATGTCCCAGAGGAGAAAGGTGGTGTTACAGGACCATAGGGATCTGGGAGCACAGGGAGGCACTTATGCATGTACAGTTACATGTAGAATGCTGTTTTTATTTCTGACCACAAAAACAAGTGCAGGAAGCTTTCCAAGAGATGGACACACAGGAGTCCACCACCAAGGCCTTGCAACAGACCCTCTGGTGGAAATCCTTAAGATAGGCATTTATACCAACATTCAATTATCTCTGACAGAAAAAGACATTAAGGTAAGATTAAATGTATACCATAGATAATTCTAAAACTTTATTTTAGCTATCCTCTTCAACATTTTTTGTCCAATGATCAGAGATCTATAATAACTACACGTTAGAGCATTCTTTAGAAGTAACAAAACAGATTTTACCATCTACACAGCTGTGCTTCACTTTCTGGTTGACCTCTTCCTGATGCAAGTATGATCAAGAAGTTAAATAACCACACGTTGAGTAGTAATAGGGCAAATCGAGAAACCCAGATAATCAGTTTCTCAATCACTAAAAATTGCATTAATACTCTGATATCCAGTGATACTTCCAAGACAAGGACAGAAGCAAGGAGGAGAAACAGCTATATAAAATCGTTTCAGTCTTCTTCAAAGATAATTCAAACCTCAGTTAATATAAAAATTTAAAGGCTAATCAACTTAATGATTTAGAAACATAATGAAAGAATACATATTTAATACAAACACAATCCAATTTCATTTCAGACTTACCCTTCCCCAAGAGAAAAACTGCTATGGGAACTGTTGAAACCAGGTGATGGGGAATTGACATATGTGATCTCAGGCCACGGAGAACACTACAAACAAAGGATAACTTAGATAAAAAGCATATTTCTTCATAGTGTCCCACTAAAATACTATTATACAAATAGTACATTTTGATTTGGTTAGTAAATCTTACTCAGAAATATCCATAAGCAAAATATAATATATTCAAAAGTAAATTTAGAACAGGCTCAAAGTGCTGGAATTTTCTTTTAAGAGTGAAGGTTAAGAATTTGGAGTATAATTCAGTGGTACAGCACCTGTGTACTTTGCAGAAAGCCCTGGTTTGGATTCCTAGCACTACAAAAACGAAACAAACAATAAAAGACACCAGAAAATTATGGATTTTTGTCTTTTTTTTTGAGACAGGGTCTCGCTTTGTAGTTCAGGCTGGCTCTGGGCTCACTATGTAGCCCAGGCAAGCCTCAAACTCAGCAATCCTCCTGTCCCTGCCTCCCGAGTGCTGGGGTTACAGGCGTGAGCCACCACACCTGGCACTGTGGTATGTGGTATGTGGTATTGATTGCTGGTGAGCGTGAGTCTTCACGAACAGCACTGTATGTGGATACTGGGATCGAACTCAGGACCTTGCACTTGCGAGGCAGGCGCCGGATCCACTGAGTTAACCCTCTAGCCCAGATTTTTGTCTTTTTAATATTTTATTTATTTATTTTTACAGAACCAGGGATCAAACTTGGAAACTTGCACTTGCTTAGGAAGTTCTGGGCATTGCGCTACATGCCCAGACCTTACGCCAGAAAATTATGGTCTGAAACAAAATTATGATCAAAAGTTTTACCTCTGTGAGTATGGTTGTCTCATAGGAAGGTTGATATTTCTCTTTTTCGTGAGGTGTTCGTTTCTCCATTTTCTCTCTATCTGTTTTTTGCTTTCTGTCTGCACCTTTGGGCTGAAAAGAAAGTATTTTGTTTTAAACTAAAGTGTTCACCCTTTGACCCGATAATATTACTTTTAAACTGAAATATTCATATATAAAATAAACATCAACGCACAGACAAAGATGAATGATATACAGACAAAAGACTTCATCCCATCTAAGGCTGAAAATAGGAAATTCAAATGACTGCTAGAACAGAGTAAGAAAAATGAAAAGATTTCTACAGCACCCAGCTAAATGAAAAAAATCAAGACTTAAAGTCTTAAAACAATTCATATATATAATCCCATTTATGTTTCTAAGAAAGGAGAAGTCCACACACTGATGCCCGAACCTATATAAAAGCATATTAAGTAATCCAGAGGAGGAAAGTAGCCCTCTGAGGGGAGGTTGGGGAGATCGGTAAGGATGATCATGGGGGCTTCAGTGTTGTATTCTGGACACTTTTATACTATTCTATGTCTTCCAAGAATATATTTAATGAAGCTGGGGACACAGCTTAATGGTAGTGTTTGCCTAGTATGTTGTTGATCCCCAGCACCAAAAAAACAAAAAGAAAAAATAGATTTATTTATGTGTTAAAGATCAAAATATAGGAAGAATATTAATTGTGAATGTAACCAAAATAGTCAACACGTCATAATTGGTTTGAGGCTCAGAAGAGCTTGTAACTGCAATAGGAGTCAAGGACAACCACTGAGTTTTGCCTGTTTCCCAGTTCCCATATCTGAATTGTCCCCCTACCTATGTATTACTTTATCAGTTATCTTAGCGATTACTTGAAAACTCTAACAGACTAAGTTCGCATAGTTTTTACAAAAACAAGATGACTTTCTAACTTGGCAACCCATGTTAACATAGAAAGATAAGGAAGAAGAGACCAAAGGCCCAGCCCGCACACTGCCCGCCAATACCTTGAAGACTTTGATCTGGCAGCTGGCTGAGTGTAAGTGCTCGGTATACTCCCCGTTTTCATTCTCTTTGAAGGTATCAATTTGTACTCGGAATGGGACCCCCTTTTCTCCACCGTGTTTTCTCATAGTAAACTCTGTGCTAATACAGTGAACCTAAAAGAACACAGCATTGAGCACTACCGGCTGGGCACGTCAGTGAGCAATGTTTTTGAGTGATTACCACAGCAAAACCTTTAATAGGCATCGATGGATATCTACAAAAAAAAAACCTTTTCCTCTTTTTGATCTTGAAGAAGTTATATTCTAATGGAGGAAGTGAAAAAAGTTTAAGTGACTTACAAATGCAAAGTGAATGCACAGATCTGACCTTATAAAAAGCTACTGTGTGGGCTGATGATATAACTTAATGGTACAGCAATTGTTTAGCATGCTCAAAGCCCTGTGTTCGATACCAAGTGACACACACACACACATATGTGCACACACCTAAAAGCAGTCAGAGAAATGATGTCAGTAAAGTTTCTTTGCCTTCACAGTAGGTTTTTTTGTTTTTGTTTTTTGAGACAGGGTTTCACTTTGTAGTTCAGGCTGGTCCTGGGCTCAAATGTAGCCCAGGGAAGCCTTGAACTCAGCAATCCTCCTGCCTCTGCCTCTGCCTCTGCCTCTGCCTCTGCCTCCCGAGTGCTGGGATTACAGGCATGAGCCAACACACCCGGCTGTTTTATTTTTTGAGACAGGGCCTTGCTATGTAGTTCCTACTGGTTTTGAACTCACTATGTAGCCCACCTGGCCTCGAACTCGCAATAATCCTCCTGCTTCAGCCTGAGTGCTAAGATTATAGGCATGTGCCACCATGCCTGGCTTATGGTAGATTTTAGAAAGAGGAAGCACAATCCATACAGGGAAAGTAGTAAATAGGAAGGCTCAGAGAAATAGGAGGGGAGAGATCTGCTTAGCTATTGCACAATACCGTAAGACTGATGAATCTTTTATTTTTCTTTGTAGTGCTGGGAATCAAACCCAGGGCATGATGCATACTAGGCAAGTGCTGTTCCCTTAACAACACCCCAGCTTTAAGTTTGGTGAATCTTTTTTTTTTGAGACAGGGTCTCCCTTTGTAGCTCAGACTGGCCCTGAGCTCACTATATAGCCTAGGGAAACTTCAAACTCAGCAATCCTCCTGTCTCTGCCTCCCGAGTGCTGGGATTATAGGTGTGAGCCACCATGCCCAGCATTGGGGTTTGGGTACTGATTGCTGGTGGATGTGAGTCACCACACTCAGTATTGTTGTATGTGGTTACCGGGGATCAAACTCAGGACCTTGCACTTGCTAGGCAGGCACTGGAACCACTGAGCTAAATCTCCACCCAAGACTGGTGAATTTTAACAGTGGAGGCTTGTCTGACTATTCCCTTTACTACACTGGGTAAATTACTTGGTCTCTCTAAACTTCACACATCTTAAAACCACATACACAAAGTGTTTGCTTAACACAGTAAGTACTCAATGAACCATTAACTATCATTATTCTAAATAAAGATTTTTAAAGGCTCTAGCCAAAGGATACAATCAGACATGGAAATCAATTTTTTGTTTTCTTTTCAGACTGGGTCTTGCTGGTTCAGGCTGGTCTTGAACTCAAAGTAGGAGTGGTACCACTGAGCTAAATCCCCAGCTAGCCTTGAACTCAAAACAATTCTCCTGCCTCAACCTCTGAAGTGCACAGGTGTGTACCACCACACCTGGGCAAAATCAAAATTTAAGTATACAGTGCAAAGGCCTGAGTTCAATCTCAGTATACAAAGAAAGTATACAGATGTTCAAAACAATTTTATGGATACTAGTGAAAAATTATAACAACAGGGGCAGGGATTTAAGTTAATGGTGGCATGCCTGCCTTGCAAGCACAAGGTCCTGAGTTCAATCCCCAATAGTGGAAAAAAAATTACACCAATTTATATGCTGCAGAATTGTTAGATAGGTTACAGTACAAAAAATTATAAGCATTTTGGAGAGATACAAGTAAATAAATTGAAACTATTAGAAAAGCAATTCAAAAACTCTTCTGGGTACACACACACATTGACAGGCTAAAACCTGACAAAATTTTGGAATTTGCAGGCAAAACATGCACCTCAGTGATAGAGAATTGTGTCTAGCATGCTGAAGTTGTGGGCTCAACCCCTAGCATCAAATAATTTTTTAAAAAAGATTTCAAATGTAAAACGTCTGAGCCTTTAAGAAACTTAACTAGTTGCAGTGGATGCTGCTCACACTTGGGCCCGTCTGCAGTGCCGTACCTGAATAAACACAGATGTCCTCTTCGCAGGGTCCCACAGGAACTCCACTGTATTTAGCTGCGTTGGATTAGCCCTAGGATCGATGATACCCACTGACATTGGGATATCTGAGAGAAAAAATGGTAATCACTGAACAACACTGAGAGCTATTTATTTTTGTCTTTTGAGATGAGGTCTTACTATGTTGAGAAAAGTCTCAAAATTCTATCCTCAAAAGATTCTCCTGCCTCAGCCTCCCAAGTAGCTGGGACTACAGGTATGTACCAGCACGCCCTGGGCCACTCAGTTTTAAGTGAGAAAGCACTGGTTTTTGTATCGCTCACTGCTAGTTACTAAGATTGTTTTGTATAACACCCTACACTTCTTTTCTACCAACAGAAAAGTTTGATTGTTAAAATTAAGCATTCTTGGGGCCGGAGGATTAGCTCAGTGGTTCTGGCGCCTGCCTTGCAAACGCAAGGTCCTGAGTTCAATCCCCGGTAACCACATACAATGCTGGGTGTGGAGACTCACGCCCACCAGCAATCAATACCACATACCACAGTGCCGGGCGTGGTGGCTCACGCCT
>PVIC010056851.1:0-10530 GCA_004025085.1 Thryonomys swinderianus
GGCCATTGTAACACGTGAGTGAGTTATTTGATTTTATAAATCTCAGTCCCTATAAAAACAGAAAGACAGTAGATCTGATCGTAAAGCGTTATTGTACACATTAAGTATTTTATCTCAAGTATTTTGCAGTCTGCAATAAAAATAGTAAATGTTCAATGAATATCTATTCTGGATGCAGAAAGTTCTGGGGAAATGCACTGTGGTCTCCGGGCTGTCCCTACCATCGACCCAGAGTGAGGTCATCACGCCCCTTCAGTCTTACTCTGCCCCGAGTGAGCACAAGACTCGCAAGTCGGTGTCTCTGTGCTCCTCGCCGCCCCTCGGGTTCTGGGTCAGAGTCCACTGAGCATCTGCGTTGACGGCCCTTCCCAGTGTGACTTCCGGCACCCACAGGATCAAGGTTCAGAGAAGAGCTTCAGTCTCTCCAGGTGAAAATTCTTTCTCATTTCTTTATCCCCTTGTTTATTCTGGGCTCCTATAATCACCCAGCGTCCTTTCATTTCGGGCATGTGTCACCTCAAACAACAATTTCATTTGCAGATAATATGTAAGCAGCCTTTGTCTCGCTGAGGTTTCATGAGTTTTCGGCGATGTTCAGCCCACACCTTTCATTTTCTTCTACAGAAATTTCCTCTACAAATAAATCATAATTTTCTCGCTCTGACACATACATCACACACTCTCATGTTCAGCATCGCTGACTGCTAAAATGTCTCTACGTCATCTCCAATGGCTTTTTAATCAAGGTCTCCTGACAAAATTACTTTATGGGCCTTTGAACAAGATAAATCTTCTTTCAAAAAAAAATAGAAGTCCTTTAAGGACCTGAACTTTTTTCATCTTTGTGAAGAAAATTAAATATGTCTTATTTTCTTTATTGAAGTTGAAATTTCCTCTCTTCAAAAGTCAAAACTCTTACTGCTTTTATCATCTGAATAATACTCTAGTCCCTCACTGTACTCTCTTTTCTTCTCAGAATGGAAGAGTTTCACATCTCACTCACAGTTCCTGTCTCCTTCCCTTCATCACTCTGCTGCTAGTCTCTCAAGCCCCAGGCCCTCCGTCCTATACGCCTCAGGAAAATGTAGCTTTCCGTGAGCTTCCCCACACACCCTTCTTCTATGCATTACATTTTAGACACAGTGGTGGTTTAATTCTTCCAATAATCAGTTTAAACATGGAAGGAACTATTTTTGACACCACTTTGTAGATAATAATCATGAAACACAGAAGAGTTCACTGGTTTTGCTAAGACTGAAATGCTGCTGTGTAAGTGTGTGATCCCCACCATACTGTATGTTGACTACCAGAACTTCAAGTCACCATGTTAGACAGGAGCTTTAGGAGGTGACTGGATTTTGAGAGAGCAGAGATTATGAATGAGATTAGCTCCCTCAGGAGGGAGACGCCGGAGAAAGGCCTTGCCCTGAGCCTCGTGTGAGGACTCAAAATGGTTCCAGCTAGGAGTCAGAAAATGGCGCCTCTGCCCACAGCAAATTTGTTTGCATCTTGACCATAGACTTTGCAGCCTCCGAGACTGTAAGAAATAATTGCCTGTGGTCTGCAGGCTACCTAGCTTAAGGTAGCTTTGTTATAGAAGCCCAAATACCCTTAAACAAAAATGCATATCAAATACAGAATATGATTTTCTGGGGTTTAGGGCACTTATTACTGACTAAGTATGCTGCCTTGAAAGTGATAGAAAAGAAAAAAATCAGAACAAATCAGCACAGTAGTTCACGGAATGTCATTTTCTACAACAGTCTAAATAGAAATCTGCAATCATACAATTTTTCACTGAGAGTCTAAAATTTTCTCTTAGGACAACAACTATTAATTTATATTTCAAGCAACTTGAGGAAAACTCAAGGTAAATCCAGTGTTGTCAGATCTGCTCTCGGTCACAGTCCTGAGCCTGTTTGTCTGTGAGCTGGCTGGACGGCCACAGGAAGTCATTTCACCTTGACGGGTCTCAATTTCCTAATTCATAAAATAAATGGGCTACATTTTCCCAAAGGTCTCTTCCATGTCTAACTATTTTTAATCTCTGCTATAAGACAGAAATAGTCATGCCAACTTCCTCAGTATTCTAGATATATCCCCTGAGATTTCTATGCTGGGAGAAATTTCTCTGTAAAATCTTAGGCATAAAAGTATATAAGTGAAATATGAAAGGCTTATTAAATAAGCCATACATTTAAGCTGGGGTGTGACAGAGTGACTTCCTCTAATAAAGTGCTACAACTTCCTGAACTAATGAGAATCAAACCAACACTGGAAACACAGATGTCAGATATTTTCTGAGGTCAATCAATACAATCACATGTCACTTTTTGGTTAAAATTACAATTTGGTGACAGCCTACATCCTTATTTCTATAATCAAAGGAAATAATTACACAGAATTTTTTAAAAAGTTGGCTACATTGTTAGCTACAATCAGTACCACTAAAATATTTTATTGACTCTTCCTTAGAATTGGACAACTTTTTCCTCCAAAACAAGTGACTTTCTGGAGACAGAAATTCAGATAAATCAGACTTTTGATTCCTCTGAGTACTGTGTGAGGCTTGATCACCTGAGCTAAAGTTTTCAATGTAGAGAATCCAAATTGGCTCCAAGATTTCAGTTCTCTGGAAGACTTTTCCACAAATATTCATTAAGTAAATGCATTTTTTTTTTAATTTTAAGACAGGGTCTCGTTGTGTAGTTCAGGCTGGCCCTGAGCTCACTATATAGCCCAGGCAAGCCTCGAACTCAGCAATCCTCCTGCCTCTGCCTCCCAAGTACTAGGATTATAGGCATGAGACACCAGGCCCAGCAGTAAATGAAATTTTAAAGAACAGTTCCTCTCCTTTATTATGGACAGATGAATTATCTAGAGATGTAAAAAATCCAGATTCTGGTTGAATAATTTGCAGGCTGGGCCTGAGATTGTGACTGTAAATCTGCTGGGTTTCCCTGGGTCTAATGGGTTCCTGGAACATAAGATTTTCAGTGCTAAAGTTGGAAAGGTCCTTAGCAGACTAAGATGGACTGAGTCTGCAGTGGGGCTGCCGCTGCTCCTCTCTGGACAGACTTTACAGAGCAAGGCGAGAGCACAGGACTCGTAAGGTGTGCTAAGGGTCCCTTTTCAGTCTTTATCCTTCCTCGCAGTCCTTGTGTGACCTTTTGCAAGTTTCTTAACATACCAAAGAAGGAATCTTCAAATGAACATTAGAAATGTAATTCATACTCTCTTCATAGGACTGTGGGCTTTGGAAAAGATGAATGGCAAAAAGTCACCAATTAGGATTTTTCAATGATTAACTTTTCTCACCTAGAAAATATCCATCAATTCAATGAATATCATTACAACTCACAATTGTAAAGGAAACGATTAGAAATCATCTTGATACCGGGCTGAATTGAAACAAGATTTTATTTAATTGGATCAAGTCCTTGACCAAGTTTGTCTTTGGGATTTCAAGGGCCCACAGCAAGATAACTAACGCATGTACGGTTTCATGCTTTCCAAACGAATATGTCAGTGATGACAGCACTCCGTCTGTACACGTCGAATGCATTGTACTCATTGCCTCTACGTTCAGTATTGAGTCCGCCCGTGGAAAGGAAATTCCAAGTTACCTGCATCAATTCATAAGTATAATAATCACAGTAGAATAAAATCAAAATCCTACTGAGTCAACAATGGGGTGAAACCACATAGTAAAAGTCTTTGAAATTCATTTTTTAAGAAGCAATTCTCAGGCTACAGTTCATCATGTGGGGTATTATAGGCATCTGTCATCTAAAACAATGTTGTTTGAACCTAAGGTAAGAACAATTTTAAAATAGGAGACAAGGGAACTAATGAGAAAGGACAGAAGAGAAAAATCCAAGTAATAAAAGTGATGGGACCCAGAAGGTGGCCGCAGCAGAAAGCCAAGGAGACCACAAACTCAGAGGCAATTCCATAGTTATTATTCTAAGTATTAAAACTACAGAAAAGAACTCTCAACCTTCATGAATACAACGCATTGAACTTGAATCAACTACTACATTACTTAATAATATAAACATTGCGGATATTTTTAATTCTTTATTATAATTTAGTGTCTGATCTTTCAAAAATGATTTGCGTATTGAAATAAATGAGAAGCTAATGATCTTGAGGGAGTGCCGTTCTTTTTTCCCCCAACATATATTTGACTTTTATGGACAGAAATTAAGGGAGCACACAAGACAAGTTTATGGAGCCATGGAATTTGAGTCAGGATTATCATTTCTGGTTCATTCTATGGGTGTCTGAGAAGAATGACTTTGATTCGTGATTTGCACATGAGTCATCCTCTAATCAATCACCAATTGGCACAGAATGATATATTGCACATGCCTCTTCACTGTCTTTGAAACACACGTCATTTTAGGACTGTTTAAAATGCTACTGCTGTAAAAACAATCATGTGTGTACTTTGGTTTTCCTAGATCATGAAAAAGTGAGGAAGCCAAGGCATCTGAGGGAGAGTGTCGCTAGAGCCCAGTTCTTCTAACTTGTGGTCCGAAGCTGTGTCCTTTCCACCAATATTGATTGAGAATAAAGAAGAAAAATTGCATCAATGCCTGAGCATCGATCACCCACTTTGTCACTTGTCAACACGTTTATAAGGAGCAAACGGTCTCTCCTTGTGGTGCCCTTCTCCAAATACCCCTGTCTCCTCTCCTCTATTGATTCAGTCCACATTTTCCTGAACTTCATCTGTGGGTGAACTTTACCGATCGCATATTCAAGGACACGTGTGCATGCGGCGCAGTCACCATGAAGACGCTCCCGGGCCGTGCCCACGGAGTAGGAATGCACCCACATCGCCCCACCGGAAGCACAGCCGGGAGGGGATATTTCTTCAGGAAATGTCTCACACCGTATTCAAAGGTCCTGAATTAGCTGGTGGCTGATTTGAATATTTAATTTTCTAGTTTCTCTTCTGTGCGGGTCTGTGTAATCTACGGTGAATCTCTTCGCCCAGCAGCATTCTTCTCTGGATAAAGAAAGCAGCTCCATGGAAGAGAGTCATGATCAGTGTCCAATAAACCTGGGCCACCTACGGTTAGAAACTTCCTGCCTTTCTGAAGTCTTTAAAGAACCCGTAAGTCTTCTAAACAATTATATCTGAACACTGTGTGAAAGGCCCCCACCCCCCTCGTGCCCCCACCCCTGGCAATGACTTCTGCCCCCTCCCAGGGCCCCGTGCGAGAGAAGGCACACATCTGCGTGTACAAAATAATGTGTCTGTTATCAAAAGCTGGCCTGGGAGGGGACGTTTTGTGGTTGTTATCTGCAGATGTTTTATTGAAACAAATATAAATGGATTTTAATTGTGCTTTCAGATGTAAAACATCCATCCAGTAAAGAATAAACCTCGTGGACCCCTAGGAACTCAATAAAATAAATCAATAGCATATGTTCTGAAAGAACACTATCTCATATGTTGATCGATATTGACACTTGACCCTCAGAATTTGTCATCTACCAGTGATTTTTTTGGTAGGAATTTGCTGATACAAGCAGAACCACATACAAGAAAAGCTCTAAGGAGATCTTCATGCTCCTCCGTTCTTGCCAAGGTCTCTCCGGCACATCAGCACGTGACCACATCTCTCCTCCTCGTACAGAAAATAATCATCATTCTTTGTGTCAGATCTGGTTCTCCTCCGAATCTCAAATATCCACACTGTTCAGCCTCCCACCGGTTTGGTCCATTAGTTCGCTGCATGCAGCTACGTGAGGCAGAGGCTCAGCAAGCCCCGGCACCGGATCCGAACCCTCTGAAGCACGTCACAAGCGGCTGCAGCCGCAGAGCTGCGCGGTCAAGTTCAGAGGCGCCCTCGGTGCTCGGGTCCCCGCCCCTCCCCTGATCGCCGCAGAACGGGCCTGGCTTCCGCTCTCCCTCATGCTGCGGCCCCCCCGCTCTGCCTCCAGCCCAAGTCTCACAACAGGCTTTCAAGGATGTGATGGTCGGGTATTCGTGACATCAGAGAAAATGAAGATGTCAGTTTTGAGGAACAGAAATAACGTCCAAAAAAGTCTAAGCAAGTTAGCAGGCAAAATGGCTGAGTAATCTCAAAAGTGTAAGATTTAGGGGAAATTGTTCTGAAGAGGAAAGAATTGGACAAAATTACTGCCGGGCGGTCTGATGGTGAAAATACTCAAACACAACAAAATGTAGACAAAGGAGATACATATATCTATGTATTTCTCTCTATATACTGATATACATATCTACGTACTTATCTTTAGACAGAAAGGGTGCGATGAAGAAACAGCAATCCAGGAAGGTGAATTAACATCTCAAGAACACCTAGCTACTAATTACTAACCCTTCACCATCTTCAGCCTGCCCCTTCTGCTAATCTTTGATTGCTTCAGTAGCCAAACCTCCGAGGTATCAGGCGAGGCTGTGGTCTCCTGCCCTCCGCATAGGCCCCTCCAGGCCGCCCTCCGCGTTCTCTGCTGCCGCAGAACGCTGCCCGTGCTGACCCTCTCCAGAGACTCAGCTCCCGCCTCTTCCCCCTCTGCCACCTCCTCTCACAGCAGAAAAATATCAAAGGAAGAAATCGAGCTACAGAAGAAGCACAACCAAACAGCCTCAAGCAAAGGATCCGGGGGCCGAGCTGTACAGCGTTAAACACCTTTTTGGGCCAAAGATGGATAAAGAAAAAAAAGTCATCATGGTGGCAACTCTGGGGAAAGGTGGCCGCTGGGACCAGGGATGGAGTCAGGTAGATTCAGTGCTGTCTTGCATGTTTAAGTGCTTAGATTGGCAGAGGGCTGAGAGGCAGATGATCTATTTTTCACCTTTACGAAGAATATGCATGTTCGTGTACTACTTCAGTGTTTCGGACGGCGCATGAAAAAGTAATTGGCCAAAGCCCAGAGCACGCGCCCAGGCTACGCCGGGCGCGGGCAGCCCCTTCTGGTGCCCTCCCGTCCCTGCACCAAGCCAAGGCACACGCTCTGGGCCTCGTTAGCGAGAGCCAAGTGGGAGCGTGGCAAGAGAGTAATACACCACAACGTTATCATTTAAAAATAAATATTTATATATAAGTAAATATTTAAAATAAATAACTGCATCCTGATACAAGTCAAACTCTCTTATCTGTCCTCTATCTTCCTCCGCCCTGTTGCTTCTCTCGCTGACATGATAGGTAAGTCTTTAATATCATCGGTTTATACAAAGATGCCAACATTTCATTGGGGATTTGTCAAGCTAGGGCTGTAATGTGTAATGCTGCATAAAGAGAGGTATTTTTTGTGTGCCAGCTGGGAACATTTTAAAAATAAAACAAAACAAAGAAAAACAAAGCACATTCACTCCCTTTAGTCCAGAGATATTATGTTACTTCCTATGTCCCAGAATCTGAAAACTAACACATGGTCCCTTTTCATATTTAGGGCAGTTACAACCTTGCCTTTCTCTGGCTGCATAGCTGATGTCCACCTCCCCTACGAGACTGTTGTGGGAGCACAGACCCGGCCAGATAGGCAAGGTCCTCCCCACAGCAAGCACAGGTCCGCAGGCCTCCAGGTGCTGGCAAAAGAAAGCAAAAGGGAATGCAAAAAAAAAAAAAAAACCAAAGAAATGTAGCACAACGTGTTCTTTAATAAGCCAACAATGTGCGGTGAGTTTAGTCATTACAACAAAGCACCAGCTAAACGACACGCCCTCTCTGGCTCATATCCCGGATGTAGCCGTCCCTGCAGCAGGATCTTTTCCGGGCTGCGTGGCGACTGATACAAAATAGATTGAAATAATGTTTCTGAGTGAGGATATACAGGAAAATTAGTACTATGTGTTTCTAATTATGTTCCCACTTTCTTTAAACAATGAGTTTTTTATAAGAAATGAAATATCACTCAATGTACATTTTTTTAAATTCAGTTTTTATTGCCACTTTTAAGCATTTTGCATAGGTATTAAAACTTTAATTATACTTCACTCCCCTATTTTACTTTTCAGTGTCTACAGACAGTAGGAAATTATTGTTGCATGATTATTAAAAATATTTGTGTGACTGTGAGCTACAAAAATTATTCCACTTGTATCCAAAGCACATAATTACAAATATATCCTCTATTTGACCAAAAATGGTTGAGAATTACTTTTGGATAATATATAGATGGCAACACTAAATACAAAGTAAGGTAATACAGAGGAAATGAAGTAACTTCCTAGAGAAATAATTTAGTAACAGATTTTACATTTAAAATTAATTGTAATTACACAGCGGAAGCGGGAGCGTTGGAGAGCTTGGGCTGTGGAGGGAGCTGCGTCAGGACGGCACTGCGCGCTGGAGACGCAGGGCTGGTGGGAAGGCGCGGGCACAGGAGCCCGCGAGACTATCATGACAGGTCCGACCGCCTCCAGGCTTCCGGTGCCTGGACTGTGGGGCCAGATGAACAAAACCCTGTATCTGTTTCAGAAAACGGAGATTGTATTCAGAATTCACCAAACACCCAGTTCACAATGATGATCTTGGAAGCAAACAGTCAAACAAAACACTCAGGTATCCAGGTAGAGCCTGGTGGGAACTAACTTTTGCCAGGGGAGACACCAAAAAAATCCAGTGGTTGCTGGGAAATAATAATCCACTAACCCTTACTGATCGTTCCGCCGGAGATGTTTGGATTGCTCGGCGTTTAGCAAGGAGAAAATCTAAAAGTAAATCATTCAAATCACAAAAGGCCTCATATTATATGATTCCATTCGAATAAAAAGTCTAGAATTTGGGGAAAATCCAAAAAGACAGTAAGATTAGGGTGAGCTAGGCTGGCAGCAGGCGAGCTGGGGAGAGGATGTACACGGGGTTGCTAAGGGTACACGGTTCTTCTGCGGATGATGAAAATGCCCTGAAATTGATTGTATTAACAGCTGCATAGTTCTGTGAAAACACTGAAAGTCATTGAGTTATTCATTTTCAATGTTAAATGAATAATTTGTAGGATATGTAAGTTATATAACAGTAAAACTGAATTTTTAAAACAATATGCAAGCCTGGGCTGGGGATTTAGCTCAAGTGGTCCATGACAACCTTGGACGCACAAGGACCCGAGTTCAATCCCTAGTAGTGCAAATATATATATATATGTATGTGTGTGTGTGTCTATATATATGTCTATACATATGTGTATATATACATACATGTATATGTACGTGTGTGTATATATATACACATGTATGTATATATGTGCTTGAGTTTAAATTAAGTGGCAAACCACGTAAACAGTGTCATACATGAAAAGTAGAAATCACCTGTTAAAGGATTTATTTTTAAAGTTTCTTAGGAACCTTACTAAATTAAGAAATGGATACATAATCCTTTGTTCAGCCCTCCTAGGGAAAGTGCAACAAACATAAGAGAATTTAAAAAGTCTAAACTTTAGGGTGGAATTTAGACAAAGTGTTTTGAAAACTGAATGTGATTTGGAATTCAAGAACACTATGGCATACTATCTCAGTGAAAATTTTAAAGATTGAACAGATGTCTCCAGGCTGGTTTAAACGTAGACCTAGACAAAGACCAGTGCGGTGGTGAATTTTCTGTGTCATCTCAGCGGGCTCCGGTGCCAGCGGGACGGCAAAGCCCAGCCGGGTGTTCCCGGCTCTCCTCCGGCCTGCAGCTGTGAGCGGGGCCGCCCCGAAGCAGCGGAGAGCAGGGCTCCTGGAGGCGGCAGGAACCCGCTGCGAGCACCGCCTGGGAGTCCGGTCCGCTTTCTGTGGGACTCCTTCCGGGCTGCGGGCGGGGCCTGCTCCGTAGGGCTCACTCTTGCTTATCAGCTGAAGGGCTCTCTGCCCACACCGACTGGCACAACCATCGGGAGATGCTCCTCACTCTTTTTTTTTTCTTTGACTTAATTTATTGGTACATTATATATACACATCACAGTTATGCTCCACGTTGAGAATTTGCATCAGTATATGACATGACTTAATTCACATTTTTCCCCTCTCCTACCCCTGCCCCTATGTACACAAGCTTTGTTTCCTTTTCTTTTAACCATCAAATTTTTTCTTTCCCCTAATTGCTTACCCCTAAACCCATTTCCCTTTGACTATTTACTATTTCACAATATCATTCATGTATTCTAGAACTCATTTACAACTTCAGTTTCTCATACCAGAGAAAAGCTATGGTATTTACACAGCTGTGACTATTTATTTCACTCAGGAGTACGTCCTGAAGGTACGTCCATTTGAGTATAAATGACTCAATCTCGTCTTTCTTTATGGCAGAGTAATACTCCATTTTATTTATTTATTTTTTTAAAAAACATCTTTATCCAGTCTCCAGTTGATGGGCATTTGGGTTGTTTCCAAGATTTAGCTATCATGAACTGAGCTGCTATAAACATGGGTGCACATATGTCCCTGTGATAGGAATCTTGTAATTCTTTTGTGTATATCCCCAGCAGGGGAATAGCAGGGTCAAACGGGACCTCTCATCCTAGATTTTACTCTTTCCTGATGAATCAGCATAAGGCTCAGAGCAAACA
>PVIC010056852.1:0-10833 GCA_004025085.1 Thryonomys swinderianus
AATGTGATGAGGGGAAGGAATAAATATGATACAGAAAGAAAATAAAAGAGCATGTATAAAGGGGGTGAGGAGGGGTGGGTGGGTAGGGATATGGGTAAAAATGAGAATTAACTTGTGTCATATACTGGTACAAATTCCCCAATGTTATACATGATTTTGATATGTATATAAATTATACCAATAAAGAATTCAATTTATTAAAAAAAAAAAGTCAACACTCCACACTGCATTTCAGGCACCTAACTTCTGGGCATTTCTTCACAACAGTAAAGCTAAAGAACAGTAGATGGTGCTTAGTACTGAACTGTTCAACCCAGGCTGGCTGGGAGAGCTTAGGGGTGACTCTGACCGGTCAAGGAGGACAGAGGTTTTTGACAGGATTTCAGGAACTTGTTTCTCCAGTCTGCCTGCTGCGTGTTCAGTAGTTTGCCTGCTACCTACCTGAGTGCTGCATGCCCTTGGGGGTACTAGGTACCCACGATGGCACCTGAGAAGTCCCTCAGGCCTTGAGATGCTGGCTTTGCTAAGAGTTGCCTAAGAAGCACTGTGCATTCACAGATAGTTTGAGATGCCGCAGCCCTGAACACGTCTGCTGCTGCTGTGACAGGCACGATCTCGAGCACATTATTCTGGGAGAGGAACAGCTCTAACTGAAACCGGGAGCAGGTCAGGCAACATTCCCTCCCCCAGAAAACAGGCGTGTAAAGAGAAGCGGGAGTCCCAGGAGCACAGGCCAAGGAAAGCATGGCGCAGAGAGCAGCGGAACAGGGCAACTGCCGGTCTTTATCCTTCAGCAGCGAGGCTGAGGGAGCCCCTTACCACTTTCAGTTACCTGTGCGAAGAGGAGACGTCACTTTGTGTGGGTTTGGGGCGGCCCATTTTACTTAAGGAATTTCTGCAACCGTGACTTCTCTGAAGCTTTGCCTCTTCAGTGTCTTCCAGAGGCCTTAACTCCCTCTCCAGGAGGAGCCGCAGCTCCAGAGGCACGGCTGCCCCGAGGGCGGGGAGAACAGGCAGAACTTCCAGGCCTTGGCTGTTCTGGCCCTTCCTTCCCCTCTGGACCGAGCCTGACCTTTCAGAGTAACTGGGCTCTGCGGAGTCAAAGGAGACATCGGAGCTTTCTCAAAACCACCCAGCGCTCCAATACCCAGGGCCAAGACCACGGGCGTCTTCCCCGACGTGAGATGGCTGGGTAGAGGAGGAAAGATTTCTGTCCTTCCTCGGGCTTCAAACGTGTACTTATGCCATCTTTCTCAACAGTTGCTAGGAAGAACACAGCCGAACAAAATGTCATGTGGGGCTCTTCTTGTGAACATCCCCTTCCAGCGTGGCACTTACACAAGCCCAAGGGCCTTCGGCTGTCCCTGCTCTCCTGCCCTGTTGCACAGGGCTTGCAAACCGCTCACAGCCATCCACACCTCTGCCCCTCAGCCTCCTACCCTCTGTCCCCACCCCCACCTCCCAGAGAACTTCCGGAACGAGTGGCCCCGCCTCCGCTCTGCCCCTTTGCCTCCTTTTCATTCCCTGCCACCTGGTTAAAACCCAGCGGTGGATTCCTGCTTTCAAGGAGAGGGAACAAAACATGGCTTCTCTGGAGAATTTTCCCTGAGTTCGGGCCTGTGTTTCTTTGATACCTCATCTAGCAGAGCACTGGCCTTTTCCCTTGGTATACTTATCTTAGTGTATATCATTAGCTTCATGTCTTTATTTTTAAGAAAACTCAAATGATTTCATGTGCTTTTTGGTTGATAATATGTGTCTTTCGGGAAATATGGATCCCACAACGCAAGAGTAGTTTCCATCAGTTTTGTGTCTTGAAGACGGTGCCAAGACCAGCTGTACGGTGCATAGTCTCTGACTGCAGTTGCACACAAAGTCTTAGACGGGCTTCTCGTGTGAGTTCATAACCTGCTCTCGTTGTGTTAAGTCCTTAATTTCCAAAAAGAAGTATCCATGTTTTGATTTGGAAAAACAACCTGCAAAATTAGACAGGCTGGTTTGCAGCTAACCCAGTACTTCACATATGGAAGGTGCTCAATAGACAAATTCCCCAGGAATAATTATAAGAATAATTAGTACACAGGTACCTGTGAAGTCAGTCCTACAAAAGATACACCGTGAACTTGACATGCAGTGAGAAGGCATCCAGTATTGCTGTCTCATACTAACTTACATCTGGGATTCTCATGGTATGTTTAAAGCACAACATTAAAAATTAAAGGGAAGTTAATTCTTTTTTAATTTTTGAATTGAATTCTTTATTGGTACATTTTCTATACACAGTCACACTCAACATGGGGAACTTGTACCAGTATATGACATGAGTTAATTCTCATTTTTACCCATATCCCTTACCCACCCACAACCTCCCATCCCCTATATACCTATTCTTTCTTTTTCTTTTCAAATCATATTTATTCTTGGGAAGGTAACATTTTAATCTCCCTAAGAGAGATAACAAAACTCAAATCCGCCAAGGGACATGGGTCTCCTGTGATAACAGTCATCACAAGACCTGCAGAAGGTAGAGAGAAAGTGTGTGACTGAATTTCATGATGAACATCATCGAAAAGCAGCAACAACTGAAGTCAAACCTTCCTACTCTGGCTGCACATGGAAACGACCCTCCTCTTACCGCACACATTCTGCCACTGGCTTCCTCGCTTAGCTCAGTGCTGGGCTTTCATTTCATTAATTCCTTAAGTTCATACAGATATTTTGTTCATGGAATTAGTTCAGTTTCCAGAAGCCATTCACTGCTTTATGACTCAGGCAAGCAATTAAACTTCTCCGAGATGCAGTTTCCTCATCAACTAACTAGAGATGGCATATCAGTTTATAGCACTGTGAGGATTAGAAGTAACATATGGACAAGAAAAAAAGAAAATAGAAGGAAAACAAAGCTTTTGTATATAAGGAAAAGGAAGGAGTGAGGGGGGGATGGGATAAAAAGAAAAAGCAAGCTATATCATGTATAAGTCCAGAATCCCTATAATGAATGTTATCACTATGTACACCTAAAATGTACCATAATGTTTTGCTCTAAATAAAAGTAGAGTATGTGAAACACCTATCAATCTGGCATGCAGTTGTTGTGGTAATCATCTTGGTATTTATAGTAAAAGACAGAAGTCACCAAACGGGGTTCATATATTAACTGTAATTTACTTAACATTTGCTAAAGAAAAATAGTACTTCCCTCATTGTCTTTACCACTTACTTGCACTGAGTACCAAGATGTATGTTGTTGAATAGGTTACCTATTTATATTTAATTTAAGCAGTCTATATATTACACAACTAATGTCACTATTAACCCAAGTAGTTTGAAAGTCAGTTCATCCTTTCCCCATCCTGTTCAAGCAAGCAAATAGAATTAAAGCTCTTTATCCTTTAAAAACATTTCAATGATGCCTTTATAACCCTGGAAATAGTGTGTTCATTGAACCTAGACTTTAGGTCTATTTACTAAGGAGTAATTGGATTACAATCTCCCTATTAACTTGCAGAGACAAAGGAGGAACTCTGTTGTCCCAAAATGGAATTACTGTCCTAGAATGCATCTAGACCTAGGCGGGGGGACTGAGAAGGAAACTGTAATACTGGGCCAGAAACCGAGCAAGCATTGAATAGAGGTGAAGGGGCTACTTTCTAAGATCAGCATGGTAGGGATGAAGACATGACATGGTATTTTTAGCTTGTGAGGAAGGAAAACTAACAGTAGTATATATAGACAAAGGAATCGAGTTTGTTTTCATTTTCCTCGGCATGGTTGTTTCATCCCTGGACTCATAAAGCAGTATTAGTAGGAAATTAAGAGACACCCGGTCCATGCAGCTTGACTCCATCTGCTCGGGAAGACTTCACCCACTCACGTGCGAGGCCACGCGCTTTCACAGGTGCTGACGGTAGACGATGAGTATCGCTGACCTGGAGAGTCACTGTAGGCCGGTAACTCACCGGAGCATCACACAGTGTGGAAACGCCCCCACTCTCAGCAGCCTGTAAATCATGGGGAGAAAGAGCTTCTCCTTCTCCCGGAGCGATGGATATGGAAGCTGGGATAACACTGTCTCACAAATCTTCCACGCGGTAGCCTGCATTCCCCCGACAGTGCCGTGTATCTGTGTGCATGGTGGAGCCATGCTCGCCTTACAAGCAGCCGGCGCATCTCAACCTCTACCTTGTCTGCTCCTGCCGAGCACAGGGCCAGGCACAGCGTTACTGAGGTTATGGACGCCATCCAGGAAGAAAAACTTTGATACTGCAGGGTTCTTAAAGATAGGGATGCTTCGTGTCTATGTGGATCACAATGTAACAGACCAAGATGGAAATCTTTTAAAAATATTGACTAATGGGGCAAAACTTTGAGATTTGCATTTTGAGGACATGTTGCTCACTGCCAGACATCCAAAATGACTATGTGCTGACCACAAAATATCCAAAGTGGGGATCGAACAAAAAGGTAGGATGGTCAAATTTGTGACTGAGGATTCCTTGAGGAAAAAGTGAGTTTCTGTCAAAGTACTTTTGACATGTTTTGAGAAAAAAAAAATCACCCAAACTTGATTTAAAATCGCACTAAAAACATCTATATATCGGCACAGGCCAGGACCCTGTGGTATTTGACTTAATTAAACACTAAGATTCTCCACTAGCTCATGTAATCACAAAATTTTTCTTTCAAATTTATGAATTAAGCCTTCATTGTGAATCGACAGTGAAGGATTTTTTTTTTTTAATGAATGGTCTCCCTGCGATGAAGGTTCATGACATTCTACAATGCAATTATTGTAGCAGCATAACATAATTGAGATTCTAGAAATGGAAATGAGAAGCAATAAGATGAACAAAATTTTAAGTGCTATTTTTATTTTCCAATTAAATTAAAACTATAATGAAGTGAGTATAGAAAATGAAAATTAAATGAGAGAAACAAATCTGGAATATTCTATAGGAGACATCTATAAGAAATTCTACTCTGACACACCTCGTCAGAACACAAAGCTTTTCCTGTGAGCCAAAATTTGACCGGAAGTCGGACTACAGACAGATCTCTAAAATACGTCCATAACAGCCCAATTTATGCTCTGAGGCTAGTTAGTGAGCTCATGAACTTTCCTGGATGTGATCAGCAGGAGGGGATTTTTCTACTGTGAGCACCACATCAAAGACTGTTTGAGATAAATCCCCCACCCACTTTTCCTCACTCTCTCCTGATATTTTTTCACAAATAATTTGAAAGTATAGAAGCATTATTATCTTAAATACTTAGCACACTTAGAACAAAGATGTTTCCCTTCAATAACCACATTGTCACCATCAAAAAACCAAGCAGCAGAGTTCTACATTTTATTTGCTTTTCCCTTACGTGGCCTTCATTCTAAAACCTCCCACCGCCACCATCTCCTATTTTAGTTAAATTTTCAGGCATGACATATGGATAAGTCACTTCAGCCGTCCTATAAAATATGTCCAGCCACCCCTGTGCCTGCCCCATTCCCTTTGTCTGACTGCAGTCTCATGATTAGGCTGAGGTCAAACTTAGCCAGTTTTTCAAAGTGCATCACAATGATATTTACTGTGCATTCGTATTCAATGAGAAACAATTCCTTACAAGACACTCAAAATATTATATATTTTTTCCTTGGGCTTTTTCAATATTAAAAATATAAACGAGAAGAGCTAAAGAAGTGTTGATTTGTTTTGGTGCCAGATTCCTGAGATTAGATTCAGATGGTGAATTCATGAGGTGTATATGAATCTTGAAATTTCTAGCATTTGAAGTGATTCAGTCAGCCTTTGGAGATCTACTCAAAATCTTTCTTCCTCCTGCATGGAAAGATTTTTGAACTTGAGAATTTAGAAAGTGATTGTTCATTATCCAAATCCTTTTAAGAGAAAAATGAAAGGGGTGGACAGCACTCTAAAGGAAGAATCTCAGTTGCTGGGATAAGAGACAAAATTTATGACTTTCCCACTGATTTCTTGGCCAGTTCTGCCCCTCCCTCGTACCCACTTCTGCAGAGATTAAAACATGCTGGAATTGGAGCAGGCATTTCCTTCCTTCTGTGTGGTGCCAGTTCTCAGAGGAAAGCATGCATTTTGCTCTTTGATTCCTGTAGCCCAGAGACAGCAATGAAAGGACCTGTGTCTTCCAAGGGGAGAAGAGTTTCATTCTGGGGCCTCGGGACAGGAAAGGGAGCCGAGGGGTGTATGCTTCTAGCGTGGGTGTGAGAACGATTTTCCCCAGGGGCAGGGAGCTGGCCTGAAGCCCAGAGAAGCCATTCATCCACCTTAAAGTGCAACACGAAAGAGACGGCTGAGGAGGAACTCGATGAATGGCGCTGCCGCCGCTGCCCCTGTCCATTCTGTCTCCTTCGCGGGCCATGCCCTACAGCCACTGCTTTTTTTTTTTCCAGAAGATGCACCTCCCAGGGGGTCAATTAACTACATTAAAGTAAACCAAGATGGTACCAATATTCCCATGAAAGGGCAAGGGTTAGATTTCTTTTTTTTTTTTTTTTTTTTTTTTTTTGGTGGTACCAGGGATCGAATTTAGGCCCTTGTACTTCCAAGATAGGTGCAGCACCATTTGAGCTTAAATCCCCGGCCCTTAGATCTATTTTCACATTACTATGGTCCCACATTTCCAAATGCAATGATGTTTAGTCTTTCATCATAAATCCTATTTCCAAATACAGAGGAGATAAGGAAAATAAATGATCTTGATAAGAAACAGATGATCAAAAGGTAGATCTAAATTGACTCATTCTGATCTGACTATTCAGCTTCAAGTTACAAGAGGGGGAAAAACATAAAATGAAGCATAGAAATAAATCTGGCGGGGTTTCTTGAGACATGAAATCACTATCTTTGTTTCTAGCTAAGGACACAGGAATGGAAGGTACAGGCTTTGTTTTCCCTTTTAATCAAAGACAATATTGCAGTCGTGCCACACGGTACACTAGGCTATGTATCAGTGTGCAAGTGTTCTGGCTGCCTGGGACCAAAGACATTTCCCAACATAAGGCAGTGTCAATGCTAAAACAAGGACATATCCAGAAAACCTCTGAAAGCTGGTCATCCCAGCAAGCCCAGCATAGACACTGCATCTAAAACCTGGGATGATCGCTTCTCGGCCTTTTGGCTAAGATCAAGTGTAAAACCTGGGATGCTTGGCCAAGTTCAGGTGTTACACTCTTAAATTTTCCAAGAAACAGTGAAACAGAAGAAATATGTTACTCAGTGGACTCCACTGTAGAAAATTCTGCATAAATGTGAATGTCCAGAAACACAGATGACTCAGGATTTATAGCGATGTACTTGAATTGTTTGAAAAAAACTAAGACTGTGCACTTTTCAGAAGCTGTTTTGTGATGTTTACTTCTATATAATGTACCAATAAAGATTCAGATAAAAAAAAGAAGTTACTGGATTTTTTTTCCTTAAATTGAGACCAATGACCAAGTTCCAAAGTCTATAAAACAATTGACCCAGACTCTCCAATGAATATCCAGAAGTAGTTTTTCTCCACTGCCCCAGAGAAGTATTGGTTCTTTTATCCTTGACTCCCATGGACTTTTGCTAACTCTGCACACAGTAAGTGATTCCTAAGCTGTGCTTAAATCCCCGGCCCTTAGATCTATTTGTAAATGCATGCTTCATTAAAATACCCAAGATAAAAATATGCACTAACCATTGGGAAATTGTGTGCCTAAGGTGGATGTTCACTGGAGTTGGAAATAACAACAACTGATCAATAATTTCTAGGAGAAGGAACAAAGTCATAGAAAAATATCAAAGAAAAATCATAATATGTTAATGAAGATAAACTGTGTCTTTGTAAGAAGGTAAAGTAAGATGCTTGCTTGCCGTAGAAATTACTAATAAGCATTCACTAAGAGCCTACATCATGCATAGTATTTTACATGTTAGAAAATTTCATTACAGAGTTTGAGAAATAATTAAAAATCCAGAATGTATTACTATGAGCCATCATGTACAAGAGATGCTAAAAAAAAAAAAATGAAAACAGTGACTATAAGGAACAAAACTTGAAGCTGATCTTTATTGTTAATGGTATCAAGACAGAAAATATATACCCAAGAATAACATAAATCTGGAGAATACAAGGACATTGTGTGCCTAATATACTGTTTGGAAAGGAAGGAGGACAAAGAAATTAGAATAATTAGAAAGGACTTTATTGTCATGTACCATAGTGGAAAAAATAAATCTGGTGGCCTTGGATTTGTATCCTACCTCCATGCTACACAGTTTGATCTTGAGAGTTTTTCTAATGACTTAAATCTCTGGTTCCACTTATTAAAATGACATTAGAATGCACAATATGCAGTTGGTATTTCACATGTGCCTACCTCATAAGGAACATGTAACAACAAGGTTTAAATGAAGTAAGGGACCATTGCCTAAGTATTAAGAGCAGAGTCTCTGTGGCTACGTAGACTTGATTTAAATACTGGCTCCATGAACATCTAGTTGTGACTATTCTCCAGAGGCCTCCAGAGGAACAGAATCAATAGAAAACTACACACACATGTGCACACACACACACACATACACACACACCATGGATAGATAGTTCAGTGCCCTACTGATCTTTGTATATAGTTTTGTCCTGATAAATCTAAGTTATTGACAACTTACTTATGACACTTGACAATATACTTGTAAATATCACAAGTACGTAAATAGAAATGCAGTACAAAGGGACACATCACTCTGTATCTCTTATGGTGTCATATCAGAACTAATGTTATTTGATAATTAAATTGGCTTTTTAGACTTTAATCTATTTTGCACTGATATATGAAATGATAGTTAATATTCAGATCAAAAACTTTAAAGAGCTAAAATACTCATTGTTCAGTGTATAAAAAATTTATTAAAAATGTTTTAACTTTCTAAAAGATTAATGTAACTTTTTAAACATCTATAAAATTTCATGATCAATAAAAGTTTAGATCTGGGGAAAAGTACGTGCACCAAAAATCAGAAATAATGAGATAGGGTTTCTGTTTTCGAGGACAGCCAAATAATAAATAGAAGAAGTATCAAGTTAAACTGTAAGATTTTTCTGTTGAACATGTTATCATAAACAATTCAGTAGTGTTAGCTCTAATTTATAATGAGCTTCAGGTGAACATTTAAAATCACCTTCATGTGGCTCAAAAAATATATTTGTAAATGGAGGCCAATAAATTCCTGATATTTGTATTGCTTTATTAGAAATAAAGGTTTAGTTTACCTGGCCTTTCAGTCACATAATAACTTGTATTAATGATAAGTTACATAAAAATTGTGTGGTTCAGGAGGTCAAATGCTTTTGATATTCTATTTTGTATCATTGTTTAAACTGTAACAATTTTGCTAAAAAATAAAAAAAAAAGCTCTAATAGTCATCAAAACCAGATACCCAATTATTTTTAAAGAGTCTTAGATACTCACTTAAAATCTAAGTTGCCCGGGGCCAGAGATTTAGCCCAGAGGTTCTGGCACCTGCCTCGCAAGCAAGCGCAAGGTCCTGAGTTCGATCCTGGTAACCACATACAACAATGCTGGGCGTGGTGACTCGTGCCTACCAGCAATCAACCAGCAATCAGCACCACATTCCACAGTGCCGGGCGTGGTGGCTCACGTCTGTCATCCCAGCACTCGGGAGGCAGAGACAGGAGGATTGCTGAGTTCCAGGTTTGCCTGGGCTACATAGTGAGCTCAGGGCCAGCCTGAACTGCAAAACGAGACCCTGTCTAAAAAAAAAAAAAAATCTAAATTGCCCCTCGGTAATAAAAATTCTAATTGTCTCTGTCATGACAAATTAAGAAAACATCCTTTTTTCATTTTTCTAATACTTAATAGAGAATTTGCAGTTAGAAAAGCCTAAAATATGATGGGACACTGCTGTGCTACTATTGGAAAATAGAAAATGGAAACAGTATTTCCTTTTGTCTTATTTCTTCATATCTCATAATGATTAAAATTTCTGTAAAGGGAAATTGCACTTTGAATGTTATCATGCATTATCTGACTCAATCCTTAAAGCAACATGGAATATAACCAATCCAATTTTAAAACTTGAGGCCACACGCCTCATGAAAGTTCAGAATTATGAAAACATGAAGAAGAGACAACCTGACTCCCTTGGAATTGACCTCTATCCTGCCCTCAAGAAACTCTCTGGGGCCAGGAAGGGAAGCCCAAGTGAGAGCAGCTCAGCCAGGACAGAGAGGGTCAGAAGGACTCGGAGCTGGAGAAGCCAAGATCTGTGCCACACTTCCAGCAGGAGGACGTGGTCAACTGTGCCACACACGACATACAGACCCAGAAGGACACACACAAAATAGTCAACCGCATCACAGCCATTAGGACACTCCTGGTAATATTAAAGAGGACAGTTAAACAACATCAGAGACAAAAGCCATGTATTTGTGAAAGGTGAGCAAACAAAGCAGAGTTCTAGCTTGCTCCTTTGAAATTTTTTAATTCTTAGGAAAGGAGAGAAGGAAAGAGCATCCGAGTCAGCTGATTTCCTTTGTTTGGGGCATGTGCGTAGGGAGAAGGTTGAGAAGCAGCAGACAGAGCCGGAGGCTGTAGGAATGAAAGGGGTCTGAGAGTCGAGGGGTTCAGATCTCTGGCCTGGAGGACTTGGATGTGAGAAAGGAGCAGTCCGTCTTCCAGACAATGAGGCAGATAGGAGAACCAGAGTGAGTGTGGACGGAGGAGAGTAGACGGGTGTCCCTGACCTGTCAGAAGGCAGGATTTCATCCAGTGTGTTTGTTCTCCTGTGCAATGGAGCAAAGTGTTAAATAAA